>QNQO01002529.1:0-109290 GCA_003290165.1 Berberis thunbergii | reverse complement strand
AGCCGCTCCAGGCTTCTTCTAGTGTTTTGCTCCTCACGGCAAGAGTTGGGCTTCTATTTAGGACATGCACTGTCCATTCACGGCTTCAGGCCAAAGCTTTTAGGAACTCGCTTTTCTGACAGCATGCTACGCACCATATTCATGATAGTTCGATTTTTCCTCTCAGCAACCCCGTTTTGTGGGGTGTATATGCAGTTGTTAGTTGCCTCTGGATGCATGCTCATCGAGAAGAGAGTAAACTCTTGAGATGTAAACTCTCCCCCACGATCAGTTCGAAGACTCTTTATGAATGCACCAATTTTTTTTTTCAACCCTTGGCTTGAGGATTTAAAGGTAGCAAATGCTTCTGATTTTGCAACCAGGAAATAAACCCAGTTTTTCCTACTGAAGTCATCGATAAAAGGTAATGAGGTACATTTTTTTTGTTGTTTGAAATTGGATTTTTTGGCCCCACAATGTCTGCGTGCACTAACTGAAGAATTCCAGATGCCTCTGTAATGCTCTTCTTTGGAAAAGGATCGCGATGTTGCTTTCCTATCAAACAGTCTTGCAGATTTTCAGTGGAGCTTTTAACTGAGGCAGTCCATCCCCCATATTTTTTTGTTGAAGTATTTTTGAAACCATTGTTTGGGATACATTGTTGTTTCAGTTTGGTAGCCTTTCTTGTTCTCTGTTTTTTAGTTTGTTGTAGTTGAATCTGTGTTTTGATCGATATTTATTGAGACTGTAAATCACATTCAGGTATAAACATAGTAAACAAATAGATAAGGGAATCAGGAATCATGCTTTGTTTTGCAATGGCGGGGATGAACTATCAATCGAAACTTCATGATCTGTTTGTTGGGTGGTCTGAGAGTTTACAAAACTGGATTGATTTTGTGGAAACTCAAACTATATTTCATGCATAGCAAATTTACAAAACTGTCTCCAGTGCTATACGTTTGATACATATTATCACTTGACAATTGGCTTGGTTTTTGGAGTTGTTCATGCTCATACACCCATGACACAACCAATTTACGGAAGTTAAAAATCCATAGTTCGTCTAAAAGGGAAAGTTTACAACCTGTTTATTCAATAGTGAGAGCAAGTGGGTGTCTAAAACCCAAATTTGATCGTGCTTTCGACTTGAAAATACCTCAGACAAACTGAGCATCAAATCCCACACTGCCTTGAACTATGCTGAGTTGAGGAACAATAGTTATATCTTCTTTTCCATGTCTACTTTAGATAACAAATATACACATACTAATGGTCTGTTTGATGAGAGAGCTTTCATGTTAATGATATGTAAATCAATGGACTTCACAAGTCAAAATATGAGAAGAGGCGTCAGTCTCTCTCTGTTCTCTTCAGATCTGTCGAGAAGAGGCTCCCTGCGAACGGTCCTCTTCAGATCTGTCGAGAAGAGGCTCTCTAACCTCTCTTCGAAGAGGCTCTCTGTCGAGATATTGCATTACTACAGATTATGTAACTAAAGCATGCAGAAATAATACTCATCCCTTGCAGAATCATAGCAGCAGAAGCAGAGGAATGACAGAGCAGTTAGTACGTGAGATTAATTGATTTGTTTACTCATTCAACTACAGGTTAATATCTGCTGCTGAGCTGACCGCCTTCCCTACTCGAAATGCTCAAACAAATCACCACTTCCTCTGATCTGATCATATCTACTTTGGTCGACAATGTCAACCCTGCCAGCTAACAAAAAATTTATTTCATGAAAGAATTTTTCGAGAAAATTAAGAAGGGTTCAAAGATTAAAGAATCGACTTAATCCATACCACACGGAGCGAAGCCGAGCTGCCAGATGAGACCAAGACAAGGGTGATAATTTGGGACTAATGTTCAAACTGTGCGGAGTGATAATGGAACTGAGTTTACATGTTTAAAATCCTACTTTGAGAGTTGTGGTATTTGCACCAAACTTCATGTGTAGGTACGCCACAGCAAAATGGTCGAGTAGAGAGAAAGCATCGACATATACTTAATGTTGCTCGAGCTTTGAGATTTCAAGCTAACCTTCCCCATTCAGTTTTGGGGAGAATGCATTTTGACGGCTGGTTATCTGATTAATCGTACTCCATCATCAATCTTGGCTGGAAAGACACTTATGAACTCCTATTTGGTCGTATCCCGTCATACAACATGTTTCGAGTTTTTGGATGTTTGTGTTATGCTAGAGTTCGTGATTCAGATAAATTTTCCCCTCGGAGTCGACGGTGTATCTTTATGGGTTATCCTTTCGGAAAGAAGGGTTGGCGGTTGTATGACCTAGAAACCGAGAAATTCTTTGTCCTCGAGAGATGTGGTTTTTAGTGAGGATAACTTTCCATTTGCTGATTCTCCTACTATGAGCGATGATCCCTTGTTAGAGTCAGCACCTGGCACAGTGGATGACGGGATACCATTGGTTATTGATGCCTCTTCTGAGTTAAGTACCCACGACATTGGACGCCAGGGGGAGCGTCTGTGTCGATACACCATCTGTGGAGCCAGACCCATTACCGACGACTACTTCCAGTTCTGGCCAGCGTACTTCCAGGGATCGACGGGCTCCCAGACATTTGCAGGATTATATTTGTCACACCACTCGCCTACTTGGCCCTGTCCCGTCGCCATCGCCCCCTTCAGGATCTTCAGGTACTCCGTATCCTATAACTAATTATGTACATTGTGACAATTTTACTGTGAAACACAGACGTTTTCTCGCAGCTATGACTGCAGGTCGTGAACCTACTGGGTATTCTGAAGCGGTAAAGGATGCCAACTGGCGTAGTGCCATGAAGGAGGAAATCCAAGCATTGGAGGATAATGGTACATGGACCGTGGAGGATTTACCACGGTAAGAAACCCATTGGGAGCAAATGGGTTTATAAAATCAAGTACAATTCGGATGGCAAGCATTGAGCGACATAAGGCACGACTAGTGGTACTTGGAATAAATCAGAAGGAAGGCGTTGACTACAAACAGACATTTGCTCCGGTTGCAAAATGGTTACTGTTCGTGTACTATTGACATTGGCAGCGGCTCGTGGGTGGACGTTGCATCAGATGGATGTTAGGAACGCTTTCCTACATGGAGACTTGGCTGAGGAAGTATACATGCGCCCTCCACCAGGTTTTACCGGCAATACTCCTGGGAAAGTGTGCCGTCTGCGCAAGTCGTATATGGTTTGCGACAGGCTCCCCGGAACTGGTTTGCTAAACTCTCCCATACATTGAAGTCATATGGATTTATACAGTCCTACTCTGATTATTCCCTGTTTACTCTGAACCAGAATGGAAATTTTTTGGCCGTTCTTGTGTATGTTGATGATCTGATTATAGCAGGGGATAATGCAGTTTCGGTGGGTCGCTTTAAACAGTATCTTAATACATGTTTTCATATGAAAGATCTGGGTCAGTTGAAATATTTTTGGGGCTGGAGGTAGCTCGCGGGACCGAAGGAATTTTTCTGTCTCAACGGAAGTACACACTGGACATTATTGCAGAGACAGGACTTCTGGGCAGCAAGCCCATCTATGTTCCGTTGGAACAGAATCATGGAATGGCTCTCGACGTGAGTACCAAACTGGCTGATCCGGAGAAGTATCGACGGTTAATTGGTCGATTGATTTACTTGACTATTACGCGACCTGAACTTTGTTATGCGGTGCATACTTTGGCACAGTTCATGCAGACACCACGTGTTCGGCATTGGGAAGCAGCTCTACGTGTTGTTCGGTACCCTGAAGGGCCACCCTGGGCAAGGTATTTTATTGCGTGGGGATGGAGATTTTCGGCTAAGTGTATATTGTGATTCCGACTGGGCCAGTTGTCCTCTTACACGACGCTCAGTGACAGGGTATTTGGTATTTCTTGGAGGATCTCCGGTTTCCTGGAAGACCAAGAAACAACACACGGTATCACGATCCTCAGCTGAGGCGGAGTACCGGTCGATGGCTACGGCGACATGTGAGTTAAAATGGTTGAAAGGTCTCTTGCGTTCACTTGGTGTTTTACTTACGCTGCCTATGCGTCTGTTTTGTGATAGTCAAGCGGCACTGCACATTGCCGCTAACCCTGTCTTTCATGAACGAATGAAGCATATTGAGGTCGATTGTCCATCTAGTTCGAGATGCTGTTCAGGAAGGTCTTATTAGCACACATTATGTTCGAACTGGGGAACAATTGGCAGACATTTTTACTAAAGCCGTTGGCCGGCGGCAGTTTGATTACTTTCTTCACAAGTTGGGCATTCGAGATCTATATGCTCCAACTTGAGGGGGAGTATTATCAGTTATATTAGGATACTTGCATCCTAGTCAGTGGGTTATATTAGGATACGTGCTTCCTAGTCAGTGGGTAGTTTTCTGCACAATAAGGGGGAGTGGGTAGTTTGTTTTTCATTTGTTTGGTTTGTAAATATATACAATGTAATCATATTGGGACAGCAACACAGAAAGAAACACAAAACTATTGTTGTTCACTCTGCACTTTCATGGTATCAGAGCAGAGTTACAGACTCAAATTTGTGAACGATTTTGTCTGAATAACTGGCATGGCTGGCGGATCCGGCAGTAACAAGAACAAAGAAAAGATTGACGGAAGCATGACGCCGTACACACTGACCTCAGCAGATCACCCAGGGAGTCTCGTGACCCATGTTCAGTTAAAGGGCACGAACTTTGAAGAATGGGGAAAGGCTGTGCGAGTCGCGTTACGGGCAAAGAAGAAATTGGGTTTTGTTGATGGAACCATAACAAAACCTTCCGAAGATCACTCGGAAATCGAAGATTGGTGGATGATTAATTCCATGCTTGTCGCATGGATCTTCAATACCATTGAGCCGACCCTACGTTCGACCATAACGTACCGGGAAACGGTGAAAGAACTTTGGGATGATCTTCAACTGCGATTTGCGGTTGCCAATGGACCAAGGTTGCAGCAGATGAAAGCGGAATTGGCTGAATGTAAACAAAAGGGTCAGGGTGTGGCAGCCTATTTCGGGAGAATGAAGATGTTGTGGGATGAGATTAATAATTACTTTGGTCGACAATGTCAACCCTGCCAGCTAACAAAAAATTTATTTCATGAAATAATTTTTCGAGAAAATTAAGAAGGGTTCAAAGATTAAAGAATCGACTTAATCCATACCACACGGAGCGAAGCCGAGCTGCCAGATGAGACCAAGACAAGGGTGGAACCGAAGGATCATCATATTCCATATTTTACTGAACAAGTCTCAAGTTCAGTCAGCGGCGTAGGCTATGTCATCAATACTCCCATTATTTTCCACCTTGTCTACTAGTCTTCTCTTTACATTTGGATTAGTTCATGGACTTCGTCTTGTCTTCTCCTCTCACTTTCAAAGATTAAAAAGGCAAGCAAGCCACCAAAGGCCAAAAGACCATGTCTTTTACTTAATTCACTTCCTCATCTCCCATCTATAAATACCAACCTATTTTCTCCCTCTCTCTCCACTCAACTCCAACTTTGCTTTACTATACGAGCTCTCTCTCTCTCTCTCTTTCTTCTCCAATATTTTCTTTAACACTGCAAGAAAGAGAGACTATGGCTGCTGGTAAGGCCCTATTGTTAGTCTTGTTTGGGATGGTGGCCTTTGCTGCCCTTACCTTTGCTTCAGATCCTGACATGCTCCAAGACATCTGTGTTGCTGATAGGACTTCAGGTGACTGCTCTCTTGATTTTTATATTCTATACTTTTCGGATGGTTTGTTAATTTTGTTTTAGAGCATCTTCAAAAAGTTATTTTAAGGATATCATTAAAAAAAAACCTCTAATTAGCTTCCTAAATTCCAAATAAAAAAATAATAATAATGAAAAGTGATTAACTAAAATTTTATAATTATTTTCCTTTTATTTTATTTTTAAATAAATAAAAGTGGTAATTAATACAACAACAAAATGTTAATAACTGATAGTTGTAATTATTTATATTAATAATAGTGTAATTGAAATGAAGATGATATAAAAAAATGAAAAATATATTTAAATAGTGATAATATTAAGTATAATTGAAATTAATAATATTATATATTTAAGTTGAAATTAATAATGATATATATTTAATAATATAATTGAAATTAATAATATTATAAATTAAATTGAAATTAATAATAGTATAATTGAAATTAAATTGGTAGAGAAAAGTTAAAAATATATTAAAATAATGAAAAAAAAGTTAAAATATGAGATGCGGTTGGAGTGATGAAGAAATGAAGAACCCTTGTATTCAACTTTTGATTAAAATGAGGGATAATTTTAACTTTTACGATTGAAAATGCTCTTAGAGATCATGTGGAATAATTTATTGTTTACTTACTATATAATGTGTAATATTATATAGGTATAACTGTGAATGGATTCAGCTGTAAACCAGCTGCCAACGCAACCGCATCAGATTTCTTTTTCGCTGGTATAGCCAATGCAAGAGCCACCAACAACACATTGGGGTCAGTAGTCACTCCAGCTAATGTCGAACAAATCCCTGGACTCAACACTTTGGGTGTGTCCATGGCTCGTATTGATTATGCACCTGGTGGCCTCAACCCACCACACACCCACCCTCGTGCCACTGAGATGGTGTTTGTGCTCGAAGGCAGTTTGGATGTGGGATTCATCACCACTGCCAATGTCCTCATTTCAAAGACCATAAAGAAGGGTGAGAACTTTGTGTTCCCAAGAGGTTTGGTTCACTTCCAGAAGAACAATTGTAAGGTACCAGCTGCAGTGATAGCTGCATTCAACAGTCAATTGGCTGGTACTCAAGCCATAGCTGCAACTCTCTTTGCTGCAACTCCACCTGTTCCAAACAATGTCTTGACTAAGGCCTTCCAGATTGGTACCAAAGAAGTTGAGATAATCAAGTCCAGACTTGCACCCAAGAAGTAATTAATTACCCACACTCAACCCCAACCCGATCACACTCGATCGCATCATCGATCTCTTTAGTATTTATTTTTCATTTTTTTTTGGAGGTGTTGAACAGTTGAGGGCGGAGGATGTGGCGGCTATATGGGATGAATAGATATTAATGTGTCTATTGTAAGATGAAATTTGAATAACAGAGCTGAGCCTATGCGTTTTTTTTTTGTGATGATAATTACTAACTAAACGAACTCTTCATTTATAAAATGTATGCTAGAGCCAGAGGCGGAGACAGGATTGCTGACAAAGGGGGGCAAAAAAAAGTTTGAAAATACCAATTTACCCCTGAACATGGTTTTCTGAACTAAACAAAGATTTTTTTTTTCTTTTTTAACTCCCAACAAACCCACCCTCACCAACCCTCTCACTCTCTCATCTTCTTCTTCTATTATATTTTCTCTCCCTCACAAACCCTCTCTCACTCTGTAATCTCTTAACTCCGCCTCTCATCTCACTCTTATATTTTCACTCCCAATTCGCTCAACTTCGTAGCAGTTGGCTATATCAAACCCTAAAACGTGAACATATCGATAGCAGAGATTTGTATAGAAAGGGGGGCGGAGAACCTAAACTTTTAAAATGATCCATAATTTAATTTTTAGTGGAGTCAAGAGCCAAGATTGTATAAAAAAGGGGTAACCAGCTAGTCAGCTATCGATAGCTAACCAGCTAGAGCATGTGCTAGTCAACTAGTACGTAGTTTTGCTAGGTGACCAGGCCAACCAGCCAAGGGGTAAAATTGTAAAAGGGTTCAATCCTGGTAAAAAAACGGCTGGCTGCCCTGACTACCAAGAATTGTTGGCTAGTATGTGTGCCTGATAAGCTGGGCCAACAATTCTAGAGCTAGTTTTTTTTTTTTTTGATTTTTTTACGCTTCTATATATAGTGTTTGTGATTGTGTTTTAAAGAGAATGGTAAAAAGTGTAAAAATACTGAAAAAATGCCAAAAAAACTAACAAACATGACTGGGTAGACTTACTCAAATTGGGCTGATTACCAGTTTTCGTCGAGGGCGAGTGGATTCACTCTATAGCTACGGATCTTAATCACAGGGACGAGATTAGATTAAAGCCAACCCTTGTTTCTAATTATGTGTAATGATATCAACATGCAGCTGAAACTCCAAACATTTTGCTCTGAAATGGAATCTTGCTGACTAATTGATGGTATAAAATGTATGTCAATTTTGGTTGCCATCCACCAACAAATGCTATCCAAACATTAATTGATGATCATAAAAACACACTTAATATATCTATTGACGTCCTTCTCTGTTCTCGATATTTCTGAAGATTTTGAACTGGTTACACCGTTCAATTCCAAACTACAATAGATACATTATAGATAGAATCAACACTGTTTTTTTTTTTTTTTTGGTAGGAAACATATGTAATATTAAACATTAAAAGTACATAATTTTTGTCCTGCAATTGAAGCCAAAGCATGTGCTTCAGCGTTGAGTTTCTGGTGGATATATTTACAAACTTAGTTTGGCAAATTTGAAAGAAGAACCTAAATACTACACTATCAATCGCCACATCCACCGTATATTCGGTCCTCTGATCTTGCAAATTGTTAATAACCTTTGAAATGGGAATATAATTTAGGCTTCACTTCAAGACCTCCTGAGGATACTTCCTTTGACTAATGAATATACCATCCATCCTTTGCAACACTTCAATCCCGAGGAAATACCTCATCTTAGCAAGATCACCCATGTCGAATTCAACCATCATGGATTTCTTAAAGTGCTCAAACATAATCTCATCATTACCCGTGAATATAAGGTCATCAACATAAAGGCACACAATTAAATTTTTACCTCCATCTGCCATTTTGATGAACAAGGTGTGCTCATAGGGGCACTTCTTAAAGCCTTCTTGAACAAAGTACATCTATTCGACTGTACCAAGCTCTAGGAGCTTGTTTAAGTCCATACAAAGCCTTTTTCAGTCGATATACCTTAGATTCATGTCCCTTTTGTTCACATCCCGGTGGTTGGTCCACAAACACTTCTTCATTGATCTCTCCATGCAAAAACGCAGATTTGACATCTCCTTGCTAGATCATTCAGCTTTTCTGGGCAGCAAGTGAGATGACTACTCGAATGGTATCCAAACGTGCAACTGGAGCAAAACCTCATCATAATCAATTCCATACTGTTGACCGTACCCTTTCACCACGAGCCTCGCCTTGTATTTGTCCACTTCCCCTGTTTCGTTGAGTTTTGTTTTAAAAATCAATGTCACCCCAATTGTCTTCACTCCAGATGGCAGGTCAGCGAGCTCCCATGTGTCATTCCTCACAATTGTTTCGATCTCAGCGTCCATTGCCTGTCTCCATTTGCTACTCTGAACCGCCTCTTCGTATGTCAAAGGATCACTGTCAGAGAATAGGGCAAAGTGAGCCATATCAATATTTTCTTCATTTGATAGGCCGTGACCACTTACATAATCTTGCATCCACCCAGGTGGTCTTCGAACTCGTCCTTCAGGAGAAGGACTTTCATCATTGGAAGATTCTTCGCCTTCGGTTGAGTTAGTTTGGACTGATTCATTGTTTCCCAGGTCAGCTTCAGGAGTGACAACTTCAAGTTCCTCTTCATAGTTGCCATTTGTATCTGTAGCAGTATCTCCTTCCCACTCCAAATCAGCCATAATTGGTTTCTCATGGTTAACATCCCAATTCCACCCTTGATCTTCCTCAAACACCACATCTCAACTCACAATTATTTTTTTAGAAATAGGGTCAAACAATCCGTAGGCTTTGGATTCTTCAGTTACCCAAAGTAAAATGAATTTCAAACTTTTGGCATCGAGTTTTACTCTCTTGCTATCAGGTACATGAACGTGGGCAATGCATCCAAAGACCCTAAAGTGACTTACAGAAGGCTTGAAGCCGCTCCAGGCTTCTTCTAGTGTTTTGCTCCTCACGGCAAGAGTTGGGCTTCTATTTAGGACATGCACTGTCCAATTCACGGCTTCAGGCCAAAAGCTTTTAGGAACTCGCTTTTCTGACAGCATGCTACGCACCATATTCATGATAGTTCGATTTTTCCTCTCAGCAACCCCGTTTTGTTGGGGTGTATATGCAGTTGTTAGTTGCCTCTGGATGCCATGCTCATCGCAGAAGAGAGTAAACTCTTGAGATGTAAACTCTCCCCCACGATCAGTTCGAAGACTCCTTATGAATGCACCAATTTTTTTTTTCAACCTTGGCTTTGAAGGATTTAAAGGTAGCAAATGCTTCTGATTTTGCAACCAGGAAATAAACCCAGTTTTTCCTACTGAAGTCATCGATAAAGGTAATGAGGTACATTTTTTTGTTGTTTGAAATTGGATTTGTTGGCCCACAAATGTCTGCGTGCACTAACTGAAGAATTCCAGATGCCCTCTGTATGCTCTTCTTTGGAAAAGGATCGCGATGTTGCTTTCCTATCAAACAGTCTTTGCAGATTTTCAGTGGAGCTTTTAACTGAGGCAGTCCATCCCCCATATTTTTTTGTTGAAGTATTTTGAAACCATTGTTGGATACATTGTTGTTTCAGTTTGGTAGCCTTTCTTGTTCTCTGTTTTTTAGTTTGTTGTAGTTGAATCTGTGTTTTGATCGATATTTATTGAGACTGTAAATCACATTCAGGTATAAACATAGTAAACAAATAGATAAGGGAATCAGGAATCATGCTTTGTTTTGCAATGGCGGGATGAACTATCAATCGAAACTTCATGATCTGTTTGTTGGGTGGTCTGAGAGTTTACAAAACTGGATTGATTTTGTGGAAACTCAAACTATATTTCATGCATAGCAAATTTACAAAACTGTCTCCAGTGCTATACGTTTGATACATATTATCACTTGACAATTGCTTGGTTTTTGGAGTTGTTCATGCTCATACACCCATGACACAACCAATTTACGGAAGTTAAAAATCCATATATAGTTCGTCTAAAAGGGAAAGTTTACAACCTGTTTATTCAATAGTGAGAGCAAGTGGGTGTCTAAAACCCAAATTTGATCGTGCTTTGGACTTGAAAATACCTCAGACAAACTGAGCATCAAATCCCACACTGCCTTGAACTATGCTGACTTGAGGAACAATAGTTATATCTTCTTTTCCATGTCTACTTTAGATAACAAATATACACATACTAATGGTCTGTTTGATGAGAGAGCTTTCATGTTAATGATATGTAAATCAATGGACTTCACAAGTCAAAATATGAGAAGAGGCGTCAGTCTCTCTCTGTTCTCTTCAGATCTGTCGAGAAGAGGCTCCCTGCGAACGGTCTCTTCAGATCTGTCGAGAAGAGGCTCTCTAACCTCTCTTCGAAGAGGCTCTCTGTCGAGATATTGCATTACTACAGATTATGTAACTAAAGCATGCAGAAATAATACTCATCCCTTGCAGAATCATAGCAGCAGAAGCAGAGGAATGACAGAGCAGTTAGTACGTGAGATTAATTGATTTGTTTACTCATTCAACTACAGGTTAATATCTGCTGCTGAGCTGACCGCCTTCCCCTACTCGAATGCTCAAACAAATCACCACTTCCTCTGATCTGATCATATCTACTTTGGTCGACAATGTCAACCCTGCCAGCTAACAAAAAATTTATTTCATGAAAGAATTTTTCGAGAAAATTAAGAAGGGTTCAAAGATTAAAGAATCGACTTAATCCATACCACACGGAGCGAAGCCGAGCTGCCAGATGAGACCAAGACAAGGGTGGAACCGAAGGATCATCATATTCCATATTTTACTGAACAAGTCTCAAGTTCAGTCAGCGGCGTAGGCTATGTCATCAATACTCCCATTATTTTCCACCTTGTCTACTAGTCTTCTCTTTACATTTGGATTAGTTCATGGACTTCGTCTTGTCTTCTCCTCTCACTTTCAAAGATTAAAAAGGCAAGCAAGCCACCAAAGGCCAAAAGACCATGTCTTTACTTAATTCACTTCCTCATCTCCCATCTATAAATACCAACCTATTTTCTCCCTCTCTCTCCACTCAACTCCAACTTTGCTTTACTATACGAGCTCTCTCTCTCTCTCTCTTTCTTCTCCAATATTTTCTTTAACACTGCAAGAAAGAGAGACTATGGCTGCTGGTAAGGCCCTATTGTTAGTCTTGTTTGGGATGGTGGCCTTTGCTGCCCTTACCTTTGCTTCAGATCCTGACATGCTCCAAGACATCTGTGTTGCTGATAGGACTTCAGGTGACTGCTCTCTTGATTTTTATATTCTATACTTTTCGGATGGTTTGTTAATTTTGTTTTAGAGCATCTTCAAAAAGTTATTTTAAGGATATCATTAAAAAAAAACCTCTAATTAGCTTCCTAAATTCCAAATAAAAAAATAATAATAATGAAAAGTGATTAACTAAAATTTTATAATTATTTTCCTTTTATTTTATTTTAAATAAATAAAAGTGGTAATTAATACAACAACAAAATGTTAATAACTGATAGTTGTAATTATTTATATTAATAATAGTGTAATTGAAATGAAGATGATATAAAAAAATGAAAAATATATTTAAATAGTGATAATATTAAGTATAATTGAAATTAATAATATTATATATTTAAGTTGAAATTAATAATGATATATATTTAATAATAGAATTGAAATTAATAATATTATAAATTAATTTGAAATTAATAATAGTATAATTGAAATTAAATTGGTAGAGAAAGTTTAAAATATATTAAAATAATGAAAACAAGTTAAAATAGGAGATGCGGTTGGAGTGATGAAGAAATGAAGAACCCTTGTATTCAACTTTTGATTAAAATGAGGGATAATTTTAACATTTACGATTGAAAATGCTCTTAGAGATCATGTGGAATAATTTATTGTTTACTTACTATATAATGTGTAATATTATATAGGTATAACTGTGAATGGATTCAGCTGTAAACCAGCTGCCAACGCAACCGCAGCAGATTTCTTTTTCGCTGGTATAGCCAATGCAAGAGCCACCAACAACACATTGGGGTCAGTAGTCACTCCAGCTAATGTCGCGCAAATCCCTGGACTCAACACTTTGGGTGTGTCCATGGCTCGTATTGATTATGCACCTGGTGGTCTCAACCCACCACACACCCACCCTCGTGCCACTGAGATGGTGTTTGTGCTCGAAGGCAGTTTGGATGTGGGATTCATCACCACTGCCAATGTCCTCATTTCAAAGACCATAAAGAAGGGTGAGAACTTTGTGTTCCCAAGAGGTTTGGTTCACTTTCAGAAGAACAATTGTAAGGTACCAGCTGCAGTGATAGCTGCATTCAACAGTCAATTGGCTGGTACTCAAGCCATAGCTGCAACTCTCTTTGCTGCAACTCCACCTGTTCCAAACAATGTCTTGACTAAGGCCTTCCAGATTGGTACCAAAGAAGTTGAGATAATCAAGTCCAGACTTGCACCCAAGAAGTAATTAATTACCCACACTCAACCCCAACCCGATCACACTCGATCGCATCATCGATCTCTTTAGTATTTATTTTCATTTTTTTTGGAGGTGTTGAACAGTTGAGGGCGGAGGATGTGGCGGCTATATGGGATGAATAGATATTAATGTGTCTATTGTAAGATGAAATTTGAATAACAGAGCTGAGCCTATGCGTTTTTTTTTTGTGATGATAATTACTAACTAAACGAACTCTTCATTTATAAAATGTATGCTCAAACATAATCTCATCATTACCCGTGAATATAAGGTCATCAACATAAAGGCACACAATTAAATTTTTACCTCCATTTTCCATTTTGATGAACAAGGTGTGCTGATAGGGGCACTTCTTAAAGCCTTCTTGAACAAAGTACATTTCTATTCGACTGTACCAAGCTCTAGGAGCTTGTTTAAGTCCATACAAAGCATTTTTCAGTCGATATACCTTAGATTCATGTCCCTTTTGTTCATATCCTGGTGGTTGGTCCATGAACACTTCTTCATTGATCTCTCCATGCAAAAACGCAGATTTGACATCTCCTTGCTAGATCATTCAGTTTTTCTGGGCAGCAAGTGAGATGACTACTCGAATGGTATCCAAACGTGCAACTGGAGCAAAACCTCATCATAATCAATTCCATACTGTTGACCATACCCTTTCACCACGAGCCTCGCCTTGTATTTGTCCACTTCCCCTGTTTCGTTGAGTTTTGTTTTAAAAATCAATGTCACCCCAATTGTCTTCACTCCAGATGGCAGGTCAGTGAGCTCCCATGTGTCATTCCTCACAATTGTTTCAATCTCAGCGTCCATTGCCCTTCTCCATTTGCTACTCAAACCGCCTCTTCGTATGTCAAAGGATCACTGTCAGAGAATAGGGCAAAGTGAGCCATATCAATATTTTCTTCATCTGATAGGCCGTGACCACTTACATAATCTTGCATCCACCCAGGAGGTCTTCGAACTCGTCCTTAAGGAGAAGGACTTTCATCATTGGAAGATTCTTCGCCTTCGGTTGAGTTAGTTTAGACTGATTCATTGTTTCCCAGGTCAGCTTCAGGAGTGGGAACTTCAAGTTCCTCTTCATAGTTGCCATTTGTATTTGTAGCAGTATCTCCTTCCCACTCCAAATCAGCCATAATTGGTTTCTCATGGTTAACATCCCAATTCCACCCTTGATCTTCCTCAAACACCACATCTCAACTCACAATTATTTTTTCAGAAATAGGGTCAAACAATCTGTAGGCTTTGGATTCTTCAGTTGCCCCAAGTAAAATGCATTTCAAACTTTTGGCATCGAGTTTTACTCTCTTGCTATCAGGTACATGAATGTGGGCAATGCATCCAAAGACCCTAAAGTGACTTACAGAAGGCTTGAAGCCGCTGCAGGCTTCTTCTGGTGTTTTGCTCCTCACGGCAAGAGTTGGGCTTCTATTTAGGACATGCACTGTCCAATTCACGGCTTCAGGCCAAAAGCTCTTAGGAACTCGCTTTTCTGACAGCATGCTACGCACCATAGTCATGATAGTGCGATTTTTCCTCTCAGCAACCCCGTTCTGTTGGGGTGTATATGCAGTTGTTAGTTGCCTCTGGATGCCATGCTCATCGCAGAAGAGAGTAAACTCTTGAGATGTAAACTCTCCCCCACGATCAGTTCGAAGACTCCTTATGAATGCACCAATTTTTTTTTTCAACCTTCGCTTTGAAGGATTTAAAGGTAGTAAATGCTTCTGATTTTGCAACCAAGAAATAAACCCAGTTTTTCCTACTGAAGTCATCGATAAAGGTAATGAGGTACCTTTTTTTGTTGTTTGAAATTGGATTTATTGGCCCACAAACCCACTTGTTCTCTGTTTTTTAGTTTGTTGTAGTTGAATCTGTGTTTTGATCGATATTTATTGAGACTGTAAATCACATTCATGTATAAACAAGAACATGAACATAGTAAACAAATAGATAAGGGAATCAGGAATCATGCTTTGTTTTGCAATGGCGGGATGAACTATCAATCGAAACTTCATGATCTGTTTGTTGGGTGGTCTGAGAGTTTACAAAACTGGATTGATTTTGTCGAAATTCAAACTATATTTCATGCATAGCAAATTTACAAAACTGTCTCCAGTGCTATACGTTTGATACATATTATCACTTGACAATTGCTTGGTTTTTGGAGTTGTTCATGCTCATACACCCATGACACAACCAATTTACGGAAGTTAAAAATCCATATATAGTTCGTCTAAAAGGGAAAGTTTACAACCTGTTTATTCAATAGTGAGAGCAAGTGGGTGTCTAAAACCCAAATTTGATCGTGCTTTCGACTTGAAAATACCTCAGACAAACTGAGCATCAAATCCCACACTGCATGGAACTATGCTGACTTGAGGAACAATAGTTATATCTTCTTTTCCATGTCCACTTTAGATAACAAATATACACATACTAATGGTCTGTTTGATGAGAGAGCTTTCATGTTAATGATATGTAAATCAATGGACTTCACAAGTCAAAATATGAGAAGAGGCGTCAGTCTCTCTCTGTTCTCTTCAGATCTGTCGAGAAGAGGCTCCCTGCGAACGGTCTCTTCAGATCTGTCGAGAAGAGGCTCTCTAACCTCTCTTCGAAGAGGCTCTCTGTCGAGATATTGCATTACTACAGATTATGTAACTAAAGCATGCAGAAATAATACTCATCCCTTGCAGAATCATAGCAGCAGAAGCAGAGGAATGACAGAGCAGTTAGTACGTGAGATTAATTGATTTGTTTACTCATTCAACTACAGGTTAATATCTGCTGCTGAGCTGACCGCCTTCCCCTACTCGAATGCTCAAACAAATCACCACTTCCTCTGATCTGATCATATCTACTTTGGTCGACAATGTCAACCCTGCCAGCTAACAAAAAATTTATTTCATGAAAGAATTTTTCGAGAAAATTAAGAAGGGTTCAAAGATTAAAGAATCGACTTAATCCATACCACACGGAGCGAAGCCGAGCTGCCAGATGAGACCAAGACAAGGGTGGAACCGAAGGATCATCATATTCCATATTTTACTGAACAAGTCTCAAGTTCAGTCAGCGGCGTAGGCTATGTCATCAATACTCCCATTATTTTCCACCTTGTCTACTAGTCTTCTCTTTACATTTGGATTAGTTCATGGACTTCGTCTTGTCTTCTCCTCTCACTTTCAAAGATTAAAAAGGCAAGCAAGCCACCAAAGGCCAAAAGACCATGTCTTTTACTTAATTCACTTCCTCATCTCCCATCTATAAATACCAACCTATTTTCTCCCTCTCTCTCCACTCAACTCCAACTTTGCTTTACTATACGAGCTCTCTCTCTCTCTCTCTTTCTTCTCCAATATTTTCTTTAACACTGCAAGAAAGAGAGACTATGGCTGCTGGTAAGGCCCTATTGTTAGTCTTGTTTGGGATGGTGGCCTTTGCTGCCCTTACCTTTGCTTCAGATCCTGACATGCTCCAAGACATCTGTGTTGCTGATAGGACTTCAGGTGACTGCTCTCTTGATTTTTATATTCTATACTTTTCGGATGGTTTGTTAATTTTGTTTTAGAGCATCTTCAAAAAGTTATTTTAAGGATATCATTAAAAAAAAACCTCTAATTAGCTTCCTAAATTCCAAATAAAAAAATAATAATAATGAAAAGTGATTAACTAAAATTTTATAATTATTTTCCTTTTATTTTATTTTTAAATAAATAAAAGTGGTAATTAATACAACAACAAAATGTTAATAACTGATAGTTGTAATTATTTATATTAATAATAGTGTAATTGAAATGAAGATGATATAAAAAATGAAAAATATATTTAAATAGTGATAATATTAAGTATAATTGAAATTAATAATATTATATATTTAAGTTGAAATTAATAATGATATATATTTAATAATAGAATTGAAATTAATAATATTATAAATTAATTTGAAATTAATAATAGTATAATTGAAATTAAATTGGTAGAGAAAAGTTTAAAATATATTAAAATAATGAAAAACAAGTTAAAATAGGAGATGCGGTTGGAGTGATGAAGAAATGAAGAACCCTAGTATTCAACTTTTGATTAAAATGAGGAATAATTTTAACATTTACGATTGAAAATGCTCTTAGAGATCATGTGGAATAATTTATTGTTTACTTACTATATAATGTGTAATATTATATAGGTATAACTGTGAATGGATTCAGCTGTAAACCAGCTGCCAACGCAACCGCATCAGATTTCTTTTTCGCTGGTATAGCCAATGCAAGAGCCACCAACAACACATTGGGGTCAGTAGTCACTCCAGCTAATGTCGAACAAATCCCTGGACTCAACACTTTGGGTGTGTCCATGGCTCGTATTGATTATGCACCTGGTGGCCTCAACCCACCACACACCCACCCTCGTGCCACTGAGATGGTGTTTGTGCTCGAAGGCAGTTTGGATGTGGGATTCATCACCACTGCCAATGTCCTCATTTCAAAGACCATAAAGAAGGGTGAGAACTTTGTGTTCCCAAGAGGTTTGGTTCACTTCCAGAAGAACAATTGTAAGGTACCAGCTGCAGTGATAGCTGCATTCAACAGTCAATTGGCTGGTACTCAAGCCATAGCTGCAACTCTCTTTGCTGCAACTCCACCTGTTCCAAACAATGTCTTGACTAAGGCCTTCCAGATTGGTACCAAAGAAGTTGAGATAATCAAGTCCAGACTTGCACCCAAGAAGTAATTAATTACCCACACTCAACCCCAACCTGATCACACTCGATCGCATCATCGATCTCTTTAGTATTTATTTTTCATTTTTTTTGGAGGTGTTGAACAGTTGAGGGCGGAGGATGTGGCGGCTATATGGGATGAATAGATATTAATGTGTCTATTGTAAGATGAAATTTGAATAACAGCTGAGCCTATGCGTTTTTTTTGTGATGATAATTACTAACTAAACAAACTCTTCATTTATAAAATGTATGCTCAAACATAATCTCATCATTACCCGTGAATATAAGGTCATCAACATAAAGGCACACAATTAAATTTTTACCTCCATTTGCCATTTTGATGAACAAGGTGTGCTGATAGGGGCACTTCTTAAAGCCTTCTTGAACAAAGTACATTTCTATTCGACTGTACCAAGCTCTAGGAGCTTGTTTAAGTCCATACAAAGCATTTTTCAGTCGATATACCTTAGATTCATGTCCCTTTTGTTCATATCCTGGTGGTTGGTCCATGAACACTTCTTCATTGATCTCTCCATGCAAAAACGCAGATTTGACATCTCCTTGCTAGATCATTCAGTTTTTCTGGGCAGCAAGTGAGATGACTACTCGAATGGTATCCAAACGTGCAACTGGAGCAAAACCTCATCATAATCAATTCCATACTGTTGACCATACCCTTTCACCACGAGCCTCGCCTTGTATTTGTCCACTTCCCCTGTTTCGTTGAGTTTTGTTTTAAAAATCAATGTCACCCCAATTGTCTTCACTCCAGATGGCAGGTCAGAGAGCTCCCATGTGTTATTCCTCACAATTGTTTCAATCTCAGCGTCCATTGCCCTTCTCCATTTGCTACTCAAAACCGCCTCTTCGTATGTCAAAGGATCACTGTCAGAGAATAGGGCAAAGTGAGCCATATCAATATTTTCTTCATCTGATAGGCCGTGACCACTTACATAATCTTGCATCCACCCAGGAGGTCTTCGAACTCGTCCTTAAGGAGAAGGACTTTCATCATTGGAAGATTCTTCGCCTTCGGTTGAGTTAGTTTAGACTGATTCATTGTTTCCCAGGTCAGCTTCAGGAGTGGGAACTTCAAGTTCCTCTTCATAGTTGCCATTTGTATTTGTAGCAGTATCTCCTTCCCACTCCAAATCAGCCATAATTGGTTTCTCATGGTTAACATCCCAATTCCACCCTTGATCTTCCTCAAACACCACATCTCAACTCACAATTATTTTTTCAGAAATAGGGTCAAACAATCTGTAGGCTTTGGATTCTTCAGTTGCCCCAAGTAAAATGCATTTCAAACTTTTGGCATCGAGTTTTACTCTCTTGCTATCAGGTACATGAACGTGGGCAATGCATCCAAAGACCCTAAAGTGACTTACAGAAGGCTTGAAGCCGCTGCAGGCTTCTTCTGGTGTTTTGCTCCTCACGGCAAGAGTTGGGCTTCTATTTAGGACATGCACTGTCCAATTCACGGCTTCAGGCCAAAAGCTCTTAGGAACTCGCTTTTCTGACAGCATGCTACGCACCATAGTCATGATAGTGCGATTTTTCCTCTCAGCAACCCCGTTCTGTTGGGGTGTATATGCAGTTGTTAGTTGCCTCTGGATGCCATGCTCATCGCAGAAGAGAGTAAACTCTTGAGATGTAAACTCTCCCCACGATCAGTTCGAAGACTCCTTATGAATGCACCAATTTTTTTTTTCAACCTTCGCTTTGAAGGATTTAAAGGTAGCAAATGCTTCTGATTTTGCAACCAAGAAATAAACCCAGTTTTTCCTACTGAAGTCATCGATAAAGGTAATGAGGTACCTTTTTTTGTTGTTTGAAATTGGATTTATTGGCCCACAAACCCACTTGTTCTCTGTTTTTTAGTTTGTTGTAGTTGAATCTGTGTTTTGATCGATATTTATTGAGACTGTAAATCACATTCATGTATAAACAAGAACATGAACATAGTAAACAAATAGATAAGGGAATCAGGAATCATGCTTTGTTTTGCAATGGCGGGATGAACTATCAATCGAAACTTCATGATCTGTTTGTTGGGTGGTCTGAGAGTTTACAAAACTGGATTGATTTTGTCGAAATTCAAACTATATTTCATGCATAGCAAATTTACAAAACTGTCTCCAGTGCTATACGTTTGATACATATTATCACTTGACAATTGCTTGGTTTTTGGAGTTGTTCATGCTCATACACCCATGACACAACCAATTTACGGAAGTTAAAAATCCATATATAGTTCGTCTAAAAGGGAAAGTTTACAACCTGTTTATTCAATAGTGAGAGCAAGTGGGTGTCTAAAACCCAAATTTGATCGTGCTTTCGACTTGAAAATACCTCAGACAAACTGAGCATCAAATCCCACACTGCATGGAACTATGCTGACTTGAGGAACAATAGTTATATCTTCTTTTCCATGTCTACTTTAGATAACAAATATACACATACTAATGGTCTGTTTGATGAGAGAGCTTTCATGTTAATGATATGTAAATCAATGGACTTCACAAGTCAAAATATGAGAAGAGGCGTCAGTCTCTCTCTGTTCTCTTCAGATCTGTCGAGAAGAGGCTCCCTGCGAATGGTCTCTTCAGATCTGTCGAGAAGAGGCTCTCTAACCTCTCTTCGAAGAGGCTCTCTGTTGAGATATTGCATTACTACAGATTATGTAACTAAAGCATGCAGAAATAATACTCATCCCTTGCAGAATCATAGCAGCAGAAGCAGAGGAATGACAGAGCAGTTAGTACGTGAGATTAATTGATTTGTTTACTCATTCAACTACAGGTTAATATCTGCTGCTGAGCTGACCGCCTTCCCCTACTCGAATGCTCAAACAAATCACCACTTCCTCTGATCTGATCATATCTACTTTGGTCGACAATGTCAACCCTGCCAGCTAACAAAAAATTTATTTCATGAAAGAATTTTTCGAGAAAATTAAGAAGGGTTCAAAGATTAAAGAATCGACTTAATCCATACCACACGGAGCGAAGCCGAGCTGCCAGATGAGACCAAGACAAGGGTGGAACCGAAGGATCATCATATTCCATATTTTACTGAACAAGTCTCAAGTTCAGTCAGCGGCGTAGGCTATGTCATCAATACTCCCATTATTTTCCACCTTGTCTACTAGTCTTCTCTTTACATTTGGATTAGTTCATGGACTTCGTCTTGTCTTCTCCTCTCACTTTCAAAGATTAAAAAGGCAAGCAAGCCACCAAAGGCCAAAAGACCATGTCTTTTACTTAATTCACTTCCTCATCTCCCATCTATAAATACCAACCTATTTTCTCCCTCTCTCTCCACTCAACTCCAACTTTGCTTTACTATACGAGCTCTCTCTCTCTCTCTCTTTCTTCTCCAATATTTTCTTTAACACTGCAAGAAAGAGAGACTATGGCTGCTGGTAAGGCCCTATTGTTAGTCTTGTTTGGGATGGTGGCCTTTGCTGCCCTTACCTTTGCTTCAGATCCTGACATGCTCCAAGACATCTGTGTTGCTGATAGGACTTCAGGTGACTGCTCTCTTGATTTTTATATTCTATACTTTTCGGATGGTTTGTTAATTTTGTTTTAGAGCATCTTCAAAAAGTTATTTTAAGGATATCATTAAAAAAAAACCTCTAATTAGCTTCCTAAATTCCAAATAAAAAAATAATAATAATGAAAAGTGATTAACTAAAATTTTATAATTATTTTCCTTTTATTTTATTTTTAAATAAATAAAAGTGGTAATTAATACAACAACAAAATGTTAATAACTGATAGTTGTAATTATTTATATTAATAATAGTGTAATTGAAATGAAGATGATATAAAAAAATGAAAAATATATTTAAATAGTGATAATATTAAGTATAATTGAAATTAATAATATTATATATTTAAGTTGAAATTAATAATGATATATATTTAATAATAGAATTGAAATTAATAATAGTATAATTGAAATTAAATTGGTAGAGAAAAGTTTAAAATATATTAAAATAATGAAAAAAAAGTTAAAATAGGAGATGCGGTTGGAGTGATGAAGAAATGAAGAACCCTTGTATTCAACTTTTGATTAAAATGAGGAATAATTTTAACTTTTACGATTGAAAATGCTCTTAGAGATCATGTGGAATAATTTATTGTTTACTTACTATATAATGTGTAATATTATATAGGTATAACTGTGAATGGATTCAGCTGTAAACCAGCTGCCAACGCAATCGCATCAGATTTCTTTTTTGCTGGTATAGCCAATGCAAGAGCCACCAACAACACATTGGGGTCAGTAGTCACTCCAGCTAATGTCGAACAGATCCCTGGACTCAACACTTTGGGTGTGTCCATGGCTCGTATTGATTATGCACCTGGTGGCCTCAACCCACCACACACCCACCCTCGTGCCACTGAGATGGTGTTTGTGCTCGAAGGCAGTTTGGATGTGGGATTCATCACCACTGCCAATGTCCTCATTTCAAAGACCATTAAAAAGGGTGAGAACTTTGTGTTCCCAAGAGGTTTGGTTCACTTCCAGAAGAACAATTGTAAGGTACCAGCTGCAGTGATAGCTGCATTCAACAGTCAATTGGCTGGTACTCAAGCCATAGCTGCAACTCTCTTTGCTGCAACTCCACCTGTGCCAAACAATGTCTTGACTAAGGCCTTCCAGATTGGTACCAAAGAAGTTGAGAAAATCAAGTTCAGACTTGCACCCAAGAAGTAATTAATTACCCACACTCAACCCCAACCCGATCACACTTGATCGCATCATCAATCTCTTTAGTATTTATTTTTCATATTTTTTTTGGAGGTGTTGACCAGTTGAGGGCGGAGGATGTGGCGGCTATATGGGATGGATAGATATTAATGTGTCTATTGTAAGATGAAATTTGAATAATAGTTGAGCCTATGCGTTTTGTTTGTGATGATAATTACTAACTAAACAAAGTCTTCATCCATAAAATGTATGCTAGAGCATGTGCTAGTCAGCTAGTACGTAGTTTTGCTAGGTGGCCAGGCCAACCAGCCAAGGGGTAAAATTATAAAAGGGTTCAATCCTGTTAAAAAAACGGCTGGCTGGCCTGACTACTTAGAATTGTTGGCTAGTATGTGTGCCTGATAAGCTGGGCCAACAATTCTAGTGCTAGCTTTTTTTTTCTTTTGATTTTTTTACGCTTCCATATATAGTGTTTGTGATTGTGTTTTAAAGAGAATGATAAAAAATATAAAAATACTAAAAAAAATGCAAAAAAAAACTAACAAACATAACTGGCTAGACTTACTCAAGTTGGGTTGATTACCAGTTTTCGTCGAGGGCGAGTCAGTTCACTCTATAGCTAGGGATCTTAATCACAGGGACGAGATTAGATTAAAGCCAACCCTTGTTTCTAATTACGTGTAATGATGTCAACATGCAGCTGCCTGAAACTCCAAGCATTTTGCTATGAAGTGGAATCTTGCTGACTGATAGATGGTATAAAATGTATGTCCATTTTGGTTGCCATCCACCAACAAATCCAGTTTTGCTATCCAAACATTAATTGATGATCATAAAAACACACTTAATATATCTATTGACGTCCTTCTCTACTCTCTATGTTTCTGAAGATTTTGAACTTTTTACACGGTTCAATTCCAAACTACAATAGATATATTATTTGGTAGGAAACATATGTAATATTAAACATTAAAAGAAGTACATAATTTTTGTCTCGTAGTTGAAGCCAAAACATGTGTTTCACCGTTGAGTTTCTGGGGGATATATTTACAAACTTAGTTTAGCAAATTTGAAAGAAGAGCCTAAATACTACACACTATCAATCGCCACATCCACCGTAGATTCGTCTTCTGATCTTCCAAATTGTTAATGACCTTTGAAATGGGACTATAATTTAGGCTTCACTTGCATACTCACTGCATGAAGGTGGTGGTGGTGGTTTTTTGGCCCATCAACAATCAAACCCAAATTTGAGGGGCTTGGTGAATGGAAGGTCTGGTGGCTTCACTTTGGATCTATACGAGCCAAAGCCCAGGCCCAACAAGACCTCACAGCATAGAGGGTAATTCCGTCATTATAAAAATGGCCTCACATCACTGACCATTTTTTTTACAGTAAAGCTGTGTTCTTCTTCTTCTTCCCTCCCTTTCAAAACCCATTCCCGTCTCTCTCTGTTCATCCAAATTCAACTCAACTCAACTCATATCAAATCTCCCCTCCATTTTCTTCCCGCCAACACAAACATCAGAGATTTCAGTAACAATGAGAACCAAGAACCTCTCCCTCGAAGACTACTGCCTCGCCTTCACCGATCTCCAAGCCTCCCTCCTCACTCAGAAATGCCTCAACAAGGTAAACACACTCTCTCTGCAATTTCCGTACAATTTCCACCATTATTTCAATTCCGCCATCAAAACCTAGAAAGAAAGCTCATCTGGTTGATTTCGAATTTACGAGAGAAGCACTTTCATGTGTTTGATGTCGAAACGCTTCTTCAATGATTTCGTTTCCGCCATTAGACCTAGAAAGAGAATCTCATAGAGTTAGCTCAATTTTTTCAGATTTTGATTTGACAGAATTAGTTTCAAGAATCTCAGTGTTGTTCGATATCAAATGTTATCTGATGTTTTGTGTGTTCGAACAGATGATCAACATTCAAGGCTTCATGACCCTTCACAGGCGACCGAAGGTAAAAACTCACTTACGAAGTTACGAATCTTCTTGTTAACTCACTCACGCATCTCACCTGTTTGTAGAAAGACCTCATCGACACACTGAACACAATCGACCTACAGAGTCCTTACAGATCCACTCTCCAAGAGAACATCTCCTGCTACCCGTCTCTCTCGCTCGACGAGATCACAAAGGACCTCGAAACCCTAAACTGGCAGGAGTGCTCGCTCCAGTCGGTGGAAACGCTGAACACAGTCGTCGAAGAGAACGCATCGAACGGTCACGATTCGATCGTCTTCAGACATACAGCCAAGTCACCCAAGGGGAAGAGAAAGAAGAGATGCAGAAGTTCATTGAATGCTAGCGTCGTCACCGTTCGATCCTCTTGATCTTCGTTGTGATCGAGGCACTTTATTAACCATTAGATCTTGTTTTCTTTTCTTACAAAGTTGCTAATTGTGTCTCGCTCTCTCTTATTCGCGTTTATGGTTTCTAATTTGCGTTTTGGAAACTTTGGGTTATTTGTATTAGTAACTAAACTAGTTCACTATATTAGAGACTATATAATTGTAGTAGTACAAAATCTGACCAGTAGTGCCAATTTGATCAATGCTTGTCACTGCGTTTGCGAAATAGGCCGCAAACTAGAGGAAAGAAATCACTTTGCTTTGGTATGGTTTCTTGTTCTTTCCTTCTCTGGGTTTGGAGTTCGCAAATTTTCCTCTCCTATTGCATTGTTTTATGGTAATTTTTTGCTTTAATGTTGGATACATTGTTGTTTCAGTTTGATAGCCTTTCTTGTTTTCTGTTTTGTTGTAGTTGAATCTGTGTTGATCAATATTTATTGAGACTGTAAATCACATTAATGTATAAACAAGAACATGAACATAGTAAATATATAGATAAAGGAATCATGCTTTGTTTTGCAATGGAGGGATGAACTATCAATCGAAACTTCATGATCTGTTTGTTGGGTGGTCTGAGTTTTGAGTTGCTAAATCTTTAAAGAAGAAGCTGGATTGATTTTGTCGAAACTCAACTATATTTCATGCATAGCTAATTTACAAAACTGTCTCCAGTGCTATACGTTTGATACATACTATCACTTGACAATTGCTTGGTTTTTGGAGTTGTTCTTGAAAACTTGACCTAGATGCTCATACACCCATGACCCAACCAATTTACGGAAGTTAAAAGCCCATAATTCGTCTAAAGCTAAAGTATACAACTTGTTTATTCAATAGTGAGAGCGAGTGGGTGTCTAAAACCCAAATTTGATCGTGCTTCGGAATTGAAAATACCTCAGACAAACTGAGCATAAAATCCCACACTGCATAGAACTATGCTGATTTGAGGAACGATTGTTATATCTTCTTCTCCATGTTTACTTTAGCTAACAAATATACACATACTAATGGTCTGCTTGATGAGAGAACTTTCATGTTAATGATATGTAAATCACTGGACTTCATAAGTCAAAACATGCATTTTTCGCGTTAGTCAGTTTTAAACATTGCAATTTGACCATGTTAACAGTTTGATTAACAGAGAAACCATGGGCAAGAGGAAGATCGATATTGAGAAGATAGACTCCAAGTCGAAGAGACAAGTGACCTTTTCCAAGAGACGTCAAGGTCTCTTCAAAAAGGCATCTGATCTCTGCATTCTTACCAATGCTCAGATCGCCATCATTGTTTTCTCACCAGCAGGAAAGGTTTATACTTTTGGTCATTCCTCTGTTGAGGCTGTAGTTAATCACTTCCGCAATGGCACTGTTCCAAACACCGATCATTCAACACTGTTGAATCTGATCAGAGAGAATGAAGTCAAGACCGAACTTGTTCAGCAGAAGGAACAACTACAACAACAACAACAACAACAACAAGTAAGCTTTTGGTGGGAGACGATTAAAGAAGAAGACATCAATGATTTGGCCAAGTTAGAGAGCATCAAGAATAGGATGGACAATTTGAGAGAAAACCTCAGGAAAAGATTGGAGTTAGAATCCTGCAGAAGTTATGGTAATGTAAATGAGACATTCAAGACTTATCCTCCGTGTCTTAATAATGGAGAAGGCGCTGCTATGACTATGATTGATAATGGTGACATTAGTGCACTTTCTGTCGTGGATTACCAGTCACCCTTGCCATTGGATGAGGAGATGGTGAGGCTTCTTTCGGATCCTGAATTTGATTTGCCGCCTTCTATGGGTGACATTTACGGTGTGTCAGGAGATTACTTGCTTGGTTAGTGGAATAAATGGTCAGAATTCTTAAAAGGTTTTGTATTGATTTTGCATTATGATTTTGTCTTAGATGCTGCAACATCAGTTTTGTGTTTGATGTTGCAAGAAGTTATCATGTGAAAAGTGAACAACATTTGTGCAATCTGGGAAAATCACATTTGATTGTGTTAGGAATTGCATGTCTTGTAAGTGTTCAATTACAATGATTAAATTTAAAGGAATTGGCAATGCCTCGTCAATACCATTAGAAACTTCATTTGAGACAAAAGATGGGGATGACAGAAAAATTTCAAACTCAAAATCTTCAGTTGCAACTCTTGATAGATCGGGTGAGTAACACTAATAGCAAATTAACAGTACGCACTCAGGTCCCAATTTAATTCACATTTCAAACTTTACAGTCAGGGAATCTGTGATGGAGCACTGGGCAATATTTTCACAGCTTTATGGACAAATGGTATATGTAATGGTTATTTTGCCCTCACATGCAAAGCAAGGGGGCGCAACATTGTAATATACTGATTTATATAAGACATCTCAGAACAATGCCACATTGCAGAAGGACTACTTTTTGCAGTGGCACAAACAATTGAGAGCACCCAATAATACAAGCATCAATAGCTTTTTTATCACCTGATTAAGATTATGGGGGTCATCACAGTTGAAACCTGAGAAAAATCCCACAGTAGTGCAGTCCAAAAAGGTACGAATAATGATGGTGATGGTCATCACGCCATGGTTGCAATGCCTGCCCATTTCTGCAATACAATGAACAAATTATTCACCATACCTTCAATCACAATCATGTATCAATTGACAATTTTCACAGGACTCACAAATAAAGGCCCTGTCATTCATGGATTCCAAGAGTATCAAAAGAGAGAGTAAAACTGCAACTTACAGCTGTTTCTGTTTGCAAGGTCGAACAGCATTATACATTGTACAGAAAAAGCAAAACACGGCTTGATACTGCAGCAATAAAAACACAATCACATGAATTCAAAGAACTGAATTGAAGAAGAAGACACCCCATCCACATATAACAACAACCAGCATAACAACACAGAGTAACCATTAGAAGGAGGGTCTTGACAATCATTGGAGGGAAAATGGAAGAAGTCATGAAGTGATGATTTGATATTGTAGGGCTCACCATTTAAACACATTACCATGTGAACAGATTCTAGTTTATGTCTACATCTGTGCCGCACCAGTCACCATTGCTGGTAAAAACCATTATTATGGTAACTTGCAGACTGTTAACACCACCAGTTTTCCAATCCAAGCAACTTTAATGAACGACAAATCCAGAACTTGCTTTGTTTCTTTTACCTCCACAAACAAGTGCAATTTCACCATGTAAACATTTCATTCTTATCAAAACATAGCAAGAGGGATGCCATATGGGGATGTGTAGGAAAAGGTTGAGTTAGAAGACAAGATAACAATTATCATTTGGAAGACTACAGAGTAGTTCTGAGAGAGGATGTGACTAAAGCAAGCAATCAATCAACCAAACTAACTAATTCTGAAAGACTGACCTGTTCACATGGTGCTTGTCTCACCAACTTTGCAGTCTGTGATGTCTAGAAGAGCTGAAAGTCCACAAATAATGCAACAATGGAATCGATGGAAACCAAATGATTCTTTACTCTTCTTCGGTGATTTCATGAATGACTAGAACTCTTCGTTTTCACTGGATGTTACAAGAACACATGTAAGCTAAAGAACTTCCAAAGGTTGTGATAATTTTTTTTTTTTTTTTTTTTTTAATTTTCCTGAGTGTTACAACTATCTAAAAAAAGCTACAACTCCTGCATTTCTTAAAGAGTGGTGATTTCTAATATACATTCAGAGATGTTGCAACTGTTAAAGTAGTGTGTATCCAAAGCGACTGAGGGGTTCACAAGGCAGAGACATGACAAGTACATGCAACCACATAGAGACGAGACAATCCCAATCCATACAAGTCATAATTCTTTAAATTAGCAGAAGTAGTAAGGCCAAGTATACATGGAATTGCAATGCAAAAGTCGATAATGTAATTTACAGGCAAAACCAGTTTCGTCTTTCACCAGATACTGCATTTGAAATTTATCATTTGATATGACAGAGTCCTAAACAGAGAAGAGACGACAGAAATAGAGAAAAGGGGAACATCCTGATAGGATTTATCATCTTTTCAATCTTTTGTATGAACCTATCATCAAGGAGACATGAACAAGAAAATAAGAGCCCCGTTGTAGTAAAAGGGTGCATCTGGCCTTAGGTCCCAACCTAGTTTGGACTCTGGGGTCCTTTTATGAACCTATCATCAATGAGACATGAACAATAAAATAAGATCCCCATTGTAGTGAAAGGGGCGTATTGCTTTGTTTTTTAGGTAGGTTTTGCTGCGCTTTTTAGGGTCCAGGTATGTCCACCCTAAGGTTTTCAATTCTTAACAAAAGTGTAGGTCCTTCCAGCCCGTTTGCCAAATAATAATAATAATAGTGATCATTATAACAAGAAGTCAAGCTGTCGGACGGACCCTTTAATCACAGCTTCTAAGCTGAATTGTAACATTATGTATTAAGTATACGTTGGTTTACTTAGTGGTTGTGATAGGAGTCATTATCTTCTTTTTCATGTGCATATGGGGTGAAGAGGCTTTCCAACGTTTGAAGGCTCAGCTATAAGTTAGTTTATGCATAAGGAACTAAGGATGTTTCTTATTTGGAGTGAGTCACACTCACATATATAATTCAATCTAGTGGGTTCTACCACTTAAAAATAGAAAAACTCATTTTTTCGTCATTTCAAGTTTGTCCTTCATATCTCCTTGGCATATAATCTCTAAACTATGGGTTCTATCACTGAGGATTTTATAGATTTCATGAATCTTTCCGTCAAATTATTGTTCTCTTTTTGTACATTTCATGTAGGTACACCAGGTACACAGTCCACTACTTATTATAACATAAAAAACTGAGTAACTATCAGATATTGCCAAAATTACCCAGTAAGCAACACAGACCCAAATAGTAACTTCTGAATAGTATATAAGAGCAACCAATGTTCGGTATTCCTCACTGAAAGAAGGTCCTCTTTCATTTCTTTTAGATTGAGAGTGAGAGAAATGAGTTTCCATGCAGACGACATGATCCAAATAAGAGAATTTAAGGAAAATACAGACACTGAATTGGTGGAGAGGCTTGAAAAGGACTGTGATATAGGGTCTAGAAAAGGGATATCCATCTTCACCAACATGATGGGCGACCCGTTATGTAGGATTAGGCTCTACCCCAATCATGTTATGTTGGTAGGTGGTAGCTTCATTTCTTTGTCTTACCTTTAGTTGATTTCTAACAGAACTATTCATTTAACATTTTTACTTGAACAGTTTAATGCTTTGTCTCTATGTTTTGCCTTACCACCTTAGTACAAATAAGTTCCATGTCTTTTAATCATTAAATGTAGTTTCGGGGATCACTGGGCCTTAACATGTTTGCAAATGGACTACAGGTTGCAGAACTGCTTGAAAAAAGGGAGCTTGTTGGAGTAGTTCGAGGATGCATTAAGTATGTCTCGGCCGGTTTTGAGGGAACATATATGAACATAGGTTGTATCTTGGGTCTTCGTGTATCTCCCAATCACAGGTGTGTTAGAAATTTAGAATCTTCCATATCTCAATGTAAGGCTACATAATTTTCATACGTTGTTTAACAAAAGTTAGCATTAAGAAGGGTCAGTTGGGAAGAACAAAAGAACAGGTTTCAATCAAAGGAAGGAATAGTATAGCTGATGTTGGAGTAATTATCAAAGATCAATGAGGCTTTAAGTTTTGGAAGGGCATATGATCTGTTTTCTGTGGAAAAATAGCAATTCTGAGTTCTGACGTCCTTGCATATTCATTAAGGTACATGAACGTGTAATAACTTCTACTTTTTTTCTTAAATGTAGGCGTAAGGGTATCGGTTTGAAGCTCGTTAGATCGATTGAAGTTTGGGCTCAACAAAATGGGGCAGAATATGTATCTTTGGCCACAGAGGAGAGAAACATTGCATCCACAAACCTATTTGTTCTTAAATGCAATTATGTGAAGTTAAGCTCTTTAGTCATACTTTTTCAGCCCATTCGATATCATGCTAAAGATCCATTTCACCAAATCAAAATAGAGAAGTTGAGTGTAGACAAGGCAATATCTTTGTATAAGGATCGACTAGAAAACACGGCATTTTTTCCAGGAGACATCGACATAATATTGAATGAAAAAATGAGCCTTGGCACGTGGGTATCTTTTTTCAAAGAAGAGAACTGGGTTGGTTTACATAGCAAAGAGAACAATGACTTCACTAAGAGAAGTCCAAGCTCTTGGGCTATTTTGAGTATATGGAAGACTTATGAAGCTTATAAGCTTCAGATAAGAAGGCAACATCCATTCAAGTGTTTCCATGCCACTCTAAGTCATGCAGGAGCTAAAGTCTTCCCTTGCTTTAGACCCACATCAACATCTGACCTACTCCACAGACCTTTTGGGTTTCTCTTCCTTTATGGAATTTATGGAGAGGGAGAAAGGATTGGGGAGCTCCAGAAATCTTTATGGTCCTTTGCGTATGGTTTGGCAGGAAATGTGAAGGACTGCAAGGTGGTGATCACAGAGTTTGGGGTCTGTGATCCTCTTAGGGCGCATCTACCTAAAGGCACCTCTCTGTCATGTATCAACGACATTTGGTACCTGAAGAAAGTAAATGGTTCCAGCGATGACGACAACAGTTGGGTAAGAACGCAACCTATGACTAGTTTGTTTGTTGATCCAAGGGATTTCTAAGGGTTTCTAGTAAAAGTATTTTATGTGTTTGAACTTAAAGAAAATTGGTGAAAATTTTCTGATGATTTCAAGTCGGTTAATTATGGATTTACCGATTAAAAAATGAGTTATTTTACAATATAATATCAGCATAGGATAGTAATTCTCAGGCACACTTGTAGGATGGAAGTATATATTCTTATCAATCAAGTCCATTCACTCAGTGGACTTCTAAAAGAATGCAAATGGACAATAAATGACAGTTGTAGCAATTTTGAACTCGTACCTTATGTGTCTCCACCTTTCCTCTCCCATCTTGCATCCGGTGCCGAATATACAATATAATGTTGTTTTCCATTTACTGCCTTGCTACGTGCTCCCTAAACCTGCCATCCGATCACTATGAACAAAACAACATTATAATTAAACTAGGTAAAGAAGTTGGAGTTCCACCAACATGTTACCTTCTACTTTAAACTTGTTGATAATGTTGGCATTCCAATTCCCCAAAACCTGTATGCAATAAGCTTGATAGACTTTAACATGAGATTTTGGTCAAAGGAAAAGAAGAGAACAAACCCCATGTCCATCTTTACCTGAGGAGCAGGCCAAGCTAAAGTATCCAAGCAATATGGGTCCAAATTCAGGAGAAAATGAGTTTGCAGAATATGATAACAGTAACCATTATTAGAAGAATAGAAAATGTAAAAACGAGCTTAAAAATGGTGTCTTTGATGAGCTATAATCCAACATCTGCCAATCATCAGTAAAAAGGAAACTCTCATCCATTGGTTGAAGTTAGGAGATCTACATGCCGAAATTTACCACTATAACGGGTGTACCCAAGTGCATGAATTCAAACTTTTGCAGCAAGTATTACAAGTTCTGTCGGGCACAAAGAATGAATCCGATAATACAATGGGAGAAAATTGGTAAAGCTGAGAAAAAAATTGCCTAAAAGGATACTACTCACTCAGATAATAATACAAAGACAATGCTGTAGAAGGAATTCCTAAATATGCTCCATGGGTGTAAAAGGGATAGCTTTGTTTTTGGAAGCAGCACACCCAATAAAAACAGATAGGCAAATTGAAACCACAGATAATAGAAGCGAGAAGGCACTGGCAGCATCCCAGGAGCTTCTGGAGGTGGTCATACGTTGTGAACTGCTTAATGAGATATCCAGTGGAATCCAGTCACAGTTAACGGAATAATGTCCAGATCCATGCCATGGCTTATCATCTTCAGGGTACCAAAATGCCACAGCAATTTTGCTGGACTGTCCTATTGCAAATTGAACATCCTGCATGTAATTAACAGATATATGATTAATTTCCTTCACACTAAGCCGATGGGAGTATTCTGATGAGGCACACTGGGTGTGGTTAAGGATTCAAAAGGACAGTAGCATAGAGATTTAACCTGTTGAAGACGATCCATGGTTCTCAAAGGCCTTGAGAATTCAAAATAGAACTTTCCCTTTTTACCAGCTGATCCATAAGGGTTGTCTTCCTGCACGAAACCTGGGGAAAAGGATCACACATATAACATTAGCAACCACAAAAAGTCGGAAAAAGTAGCTTGCAGCCTAAAAACAAATCCTAATAAGGAACTGATGAAATATTTGAAATAAGATAACTTGCTGAAAAAGAAACATGTATTTGCATGGTCATGGGGATACGGGCCCCAAATGCGTTCGTCATGTGTGTATGTGCTCAGCACATGAGAAACATGTAGGGCTACACGATGATAAAACCCCAACACTTTTTTTAACTTTTTTATCAAGTAATTTCCCTCGAGATAGCCTTATTACACACGCATGGCGAATTGTTTTATTATCAACCATTAAACACATGCTTTACAGCCATCCATATTTTAGCTCTTAACAAATGTGTGGATTTGGGATTTAATTCAAAATTGGACAGTTGTAACAGTTATCAGTTCTTAATTATTGCATGGAATCATGAACAGGTTGAGGTTAATAGCAACAAAAATAATAAGTGAAAGTTGACTACCGGAGTGAACTGTGAAGCTATCATGCCACCATGCTCCTCTCCAGTCATTTTGTGCACTAGAATCATTCACTGAAAATAATAACATCACAACATTTATTAGAAGGAATTCATAAGTTCATAATGCAAACTCAAGAACCTTCTACAAGCTTGACATAGCACATAGTGAAATGAATCTACAGAACTGAAACATATTAGTCATACTCTTGTCATACAGGCTGAAGTACCAATCTGAGAAATTATCCAAATTCAACTTCTGCATGGAGTGGTCTGATGTTTTAGTGTCTAAATCGCCTATAACATGTCTTTAGAGCCAGAAATTTTAACCAACCCATATATGAACTTTTCCCCTGGCTTGTAAAAATTTTCTTGCCTGCAATTATTTTACCTCACAAGTGTGTTGAAAGTTGATGATATTCGGTTATAGATTTAGGAGATAGCACACTACTGAGGTGGCTGAAGAATATACCCAAGGCTCAACACTGTAGTATACGAGAATAGACGTTGAATACCTGAAGGACTGATACCATCAAGGTATCTACAATGTGGATTCCAAGAGTACAGATCGACCAGATGACCAAACCTATCAAGCAAAATCCAGAGATATAAAATGAAAATCCCAGATACTTCAACTATAATAAAATAGAGAATTCAATTATGTCACCTGTCATTTCCATTTCCTTCACTGTTATCTACCAAGTTGCCACCATAGAGTCGTCCTGGAATAGCATTGCCTATTGAGAAATGCATGATGTCTACTTCATGTCCGCGACAAGTCTTGGTAGAGCATTTATCTGGCTCTGCCCCGCATCCACCCATCTTAAGAAAGAAGGATTTTTCTCAGTTCTAGTACTAAAAGTAGAATTTAAAAAACAAAAATAGACAAAACTGCACAATGATACAAGACATTGAATTACATACATTGTGGTAGGAAGCATTCTCCCCAACTTGAAACATGAGAGCAACAGATGGGCATTTGTTATTATCACTGCATCATAAGCAACTACACTAATCAAATAGGAGCAATAATAAAATTCACAATCAAAAGAAGTCCATCTGATCTAAGATGTTGTTTGTTTTCCTTTTGTAATTTTTAAAATGCGTTTTTTATGTGGTCAAAGCATTGCGTAGTCAATTGCCTAAGGTATCGAATCGCGTGGCAAGTATTAAACAATGCTGCTCGTCTGGGCATGCAAAAGATTGCACGGCATAAGTTGCATTCCTAATTGCATACACCACAAAACTATTAGGAGTCGTGTTGAAGTTTTCAGTAGAATGGATATTCACATAGATAAAAAGATTATATCTTAAAGGTATATGATTTAATTAAAACCGACACAATAAAACAAGTATTTGAATATTCAGCTTGTCAGGCTTCAAAGTTCATCATTCAAGACTAAACTGAGAAAGAGATGCAAACAAAGTATCCACTTACCCTTTAGTGTAAACATAGTCCCCGTCAACTTGTAGCATGAAGAACACATGGTTCCCGTCGTGCAAAGTCTACAACAACCAATCAAAACAATTCCATCAAGATCTCGACTAAACAGAACAATACCCACCAAAAAATTAATCACAAGTAAATGTGGCCGTAATCAGTAATTGAAATGCTGACACTGTAAAATCTGACATATCACCAATATTTAGTATCAGATTTCACAAAATCACATATATTGGTGACAATATCAACCATCTATGATTGCGATATCTATGATCAAATTTTCAATCAAAACTGGAAGTATTAGATCACTTCACTGCATGCAATACCAAAATTACAAGTCTCTAATGAAGCTCCAAGATCATCAATAACTCTACCGAAATGTCATAGAACTAAAAAAATCCCAAATAAAAAAAACAGCCCAAAAACACCAAAAAAGAACAATAAAAGCCTAGTGAGATTTCAAAGAACCATTAGAATCCCAAAGCAAAAAATTCCTCGTGAATCCAAATTTACAAAAGATAGAGACAACCCCACATCATAAATCAACCCAAGAAGCTAAAACATTACAAAGAATTAGGAGAACCCAAATTAAAAAACCATACTTTATCTAGTAAGCAAACACTACAATAAATTTTCAGATTGGAGATGACATCACCAATCACCAAAACACACAAAAACCCCAAACCCCAAATGATTGGAAACACACCTTCACAGTCATCTTTCCACCTTTATAAGCATGATCTTCATGTGGGTCAAGAGCAGGAAGGAGAGAGAACTCAAACCCATCAACTTCGCTCCAATCATCTGCGTGGCCATCAAGGGTGACGACCCCAGGCTTGAAATTTGCTCGAATTCGTGTATCAGAGTTGGATTCGCAACCCCATTCACCACTTTCTTGGTGTGAATTGGTGAATCTGATCAAAGGGGTTGTGAGAATTGTGAAGCAGAAGAATAGAGTGTAAAGCATTGTTTATCGATCAAGGAGGGATTTTTCCAGGAAATGATGGATTTTGACACAGTGGGGTTGATGGGTTTTGCTGTTTGATTGGTTTTTGAGCTCAAGTTGACTGAATTGGAGAGAGATAAGAAGTGGAGAAGGTGACATTGAATGGTATTGTAAATGGAGCCGCCATGGCGATGTAAATGAAATTGGAACATAGCAAATCTGTTGCTGGATTGGACTAGTCCAAGTCAAAATAATTGGACCCAGTTTAGGAGTGCTCTAATTGTAAAATTAGCATTGGGGATCGAAACAAGAGTCAAAATAGTTGGCTTGTGACAACGATTACATACTCTTTTTTGGCAATAGTTTGCGGAGCTTTAGAGCTTGAAAATACGTAATTAGAACTTTAAAATACGAACTTTGAGATTGTTCATTAGAATGAAGTCGGTATAGAAAGTAGACTAATCAGTGCTCTCCCCCCGGGTTGTGTGGAAAGGTTCATTACACAATAAACTTTTGAATCTTTCATCTTTGACATTCAAAAACAACATTTTCATATAAGCATTTCAATGCAATTGTTTTGGAAAATCAACGAGTGTAAACTAACGAGGAGCCCCTGCGTCCCATTGTTGTTGCAAAAATGTTGTTTGTAATGTCAAATTAGAATTATTATTTCTAATCAAATTTAAGAAATCCATTTGATCAAATAAAATTCAAACTTCCAATAAACAGAAATAACGGTATTCTACTGAAATATTTCTAGGACAAAAGTAAAACAAAGATCAGCTTCTTTTGCCAAATTTAATGGAAATCCAAACGTTTTCAGAGGCCATAAATTAGGCCAAATTTCAGTTCACATTCTCATTCATTCATCACTAACTGACCTTTCTCATCCATCAAGCCTTGTTAGATCTCTCTAAGAAGGAACAAACAATACACAAATCAACATCACAAAGAGAGAATTTTTTTTTTTTTTTTAAATCTCAGGTGGTCACCATTTCTGTTCATTCACCGGGTTTTCAATGTTCCGTGAAATCCAGGTGAATGTATTGAGGTTCTGCAATGTAGATGACATGAGGTTCTATTAGTCGAAACAAACAAAGGGTTCTTCGGTACAATGATGAATACCATAACCCAGAGTTTGTTTTGCTTGATTTCCATATGTTCATTCTTAAATCCTCCACTTCATGTACTAAGTGCTACAAAGTCGGATTCATTTCTTCTAAGTTGTGGCTCTACGAGTGCAGAAACTGATTCAGATGGACGTAAATGGGAACTGGATAAAAAGTTTCTGGTATCACCAGATAAAGCTAGTCCAGCTACAGCCCAGTTTCAAGATCCATCTCTTCCTTCTACCACCCCATACATGTCTGCTATGGTTTTTACGGCAGAGTCTACCTATTCATTCCCAATTACTACAAAGGGTCGGCATTGGCTCAGACTCTATTTCTATCCATCTACATACAATGATCTAGACCCCAAAGATGCCTATTTTGCGGTTGAGGCTGGAGGATATGCACTCCTTAAGAACTTCAGCGCTGCCATTACGGCTACAGCTCTTACACAGGCCTACATTATCAGAGAATATTCAGTATTCCACCCTTCTGCTGGTGTTCTTAACCTCACATTTACGCCTTCCACTGAACATAATAAATCTTTCGCTTTTGTTAATGGAATTGAGTTAATTTCAATGCCAGAGTTATTCACAAGCGCATCACTTGTTGGGTTCGCTGAGCAAACTGTTGATACTGAGTTCTCAACGATGCAAACTATGTACAGACTAAATGTTGGTGGGCAGTACATTCCCGCAAGTAATGATTCTGGCCTTACTCGAGCGTGGTACGATGATACTCCTTATTTATATGGTGCTTCAGAAGGTGTTTCCATTTTAGCGAATTATACTGATAAGATTCATTATCCGAAGGATGTACCAGAGTATATAGCACCTGTTGATGTTTATGCCAGCGCGAGAGCAATGGGTCCTGATAGCTCACTCAACAAGAACTTTAATCTCACATGGGCTATGCAGGTGGATGCGAATTTTACCTATGTTGTCAGGTTACATTTTTGTGAGTTTCAGATGAACATGGCAAATCAGAGACCGTTTGAGATATTTATTAATAACCAAACTGCAATACAAAGTACGGATCCATTTTTGGATGTTATTTTAGAGGCAGGGTCACACGATGTACCTTATTACATGGATTTCGCGGTAAGTATTATTGACGGGTCTGGTGATGAGCAGCTCTGGGTGGCATTGCACCCCTTCATTCCATCGAAGCCTGAGTTCTATAATGCAATTCTCAATGGGATGGAGGTATTCAAGATGAATGACACTACAGGGAACTTGGCAGGTCCGAATCCGGTGCCATCACAAATGCTTCTTCAGGCAGAATCTCAGGGAGCAGGTAATTTCCATTCAAAATCAAACCGCGGTAAAGTGATTGGTGGTGCTGCTGGTGGAGCTGCTGCTTTTGGTGTAGTGGCTGCTCTATGCATTGTGGTATACAATAGGAAGAAGAGGGAACAAGGAGGTGACACTAGTTTTGGTTGGTTGCCAATGTATGGAAACTCAACAACGACCGGATCTAGTTATTCTAGTAAGAGTTCTAGTGGCAGTGGTCTGGCGTCATTGGCTGGAGGCCTTTGTCGACATTTCTCTTTAGCAGATTTAAAGCATGGCACTAAGAACTTCAATGAATCTAATGTTATTGGGGTTGGAGGCTTTGGGAAGGTCTACAAAGGAGTTGTTGATAGTTCGCTTAAAGTAGCCATTAAGAGAGCAAATCCATCGTCAGAACAAGGCGTTCATGAGTTCCGGACTGAAATTGAGATGCTTTCAAAGCTAAGACACAGGCATTTAGTCTCTTTGATTGGGTTCTGCGAAGAGGATGATGAAATGATTTTAGTATATGATTACATGTCCCATGGTACTCTCAGGGAACATCTCTATAAGGGTAACAACCATCACCTCTCTTGGAAGCAAAGGTTGGAGATTTGTATTGGAGCAGCTAGGGGACTTCACTATCTTCACACTGGTGCGAAGTACACCATCATTCATAGGGATGTGAAGACGACTAACATTCTCGTGGATGAGAATTGGGTTGCCAAAGTTTCTGATTTCGGCCTCTCGAAAACAGGTCCTAGCACTGTCAATCAGACCCATGTTAGTACAGTGGTGAAGGGTAGCTTTGGTTACTTGGATCCAGAGTACTTCAGAAGACAACAATTGACAGATAAGTCCGATGTATACTCTTTTGGTGTCGTCCTATTTGAGGTCCTATGCGCGAGGCCAGCACTCAATCCTAGCCTTTTGAGAGAACAAGTTAGTCTTGCTGATTGGGCTCTACATTGTCAAAGAAAGGGAATTCTTAAGGACATCATTGATCCTTATCTCAAAGGAAAGATCACTCCTGAATGCTTTAAGAAGTTTGCAGAGACAGCTGAGAATTGCTTGGCTGATCAGGGGATCTTCCGCCCAACGATGGGTGATGTGTTGTGGAACCTTGAGTTTGCTCTCCAGTTGCAAGAAAACCCGGACAAGGACCCGACCAAAGATGGACCCTCTAAACAAGGACCTGAAGGTGAGAAAGGCGAGGATTCAGACATGACCAGCCCAAATGCAGCCTTCTCTCAACTTATTGATCCAGCTGGACGATGATGATAAAAGTCTTCATCCCTCCTCTGCCATCGAATCATATAGGATCGTCAATGTTCACATCTGCACAAACAAGGCTAGTTCTTTTGGGTTACTTTTCTGCTGTATTAATCAAACCTGAATTTTTCATTTCTTCCAACAAACATATGTTTGTATTTTACCTGGAATGCCGTAGGACCAGAAATTTTTTGCTATCATGTAACATACAATTCATTTAGCATGATTTTTTTACTCGTTTATTGATAACTAGTCTATATTTCGCTTAGTCATTGCTGAAATTGTGTGATATGTAATGTACAGAGTTTCTCAAATTTCAGAGACTACACATAGACAAACAAGCTAGAAGTCTTTTGACAATATAAGAGTGAAATTAAGTATTCAACAAAAATGTTGCAGATAGACCAACTATAATCATGAGTAATATAATTACAATTATCAATATACCAAATTCCATCATATGCTATGTAGATCGGATGGGAGTTACAGAACCAAGTCATGAAGTTGACTGAGAAGATGTAGAAAATGAAGGAAGATCTCGGAAGGGGTTGGGAGGCATTTGCAAGTCGCCAACAGATTTTTGTAGCATTTCAACAACCATACTCATTGAAGGCCGATTTGCTGACTGCGTTTGTATGCACCAAAGACCAACTATAATCATCTTTCTGACACTTTCTTCCTCAAACATCTCTTTGAATCCTCCTAATCCCATGCTTCCATGCTGTTCCAGGTGATTGTAAATCCATTGAGGAAAATATATTTCACTGATATTCTCCACTGTCGCATCAATGTTCTTTCTTCCACCAACCATTTCCAGCACCATCATTCCATAACTATAAACATCCGATTTTGAAGACACGCCGCCAAAATTCCTACAACAGATTTCTGGTGCTATATAACCTATAGTTCCACGAGCATTAGACATTGAAACAATACTCTGATCTTTTGTTGGGCAAAGCTTAGCCAACCCAAAGTCAGAGATCTTCGGAATGAAGTCCTCATCCAGGAGAATGTTATGAGGTTTAATGTCAAAATGCAGAATGCGAGTGTTACAACCACGATGTAGGTACTCTAACCCATTAGCAATTCCAAGAGCAATTTGATATAGCTTTTCCCATCCCAAAGGATGTGTGGAGCTTGCACCCTTCTTATTATAGATGAACTTCTCAAGAGATCCATTGGGCATGAATTCGTAAACAAGAGCTCTTTTAGGACCTTCATAGCAAAACCCCATAAGGCTAACAACATTGACGTGGTTAGTCCTTCCAATTGTGTTGACTTCATTGATGAATTCTTCTCCGTTGCCTTTCGATTCAGTCAGAACCTTAACAGCAACAAGATGCCCGTCGTTAAGCTTCCCCTTGAAAACACTTCCATATCCTCCTTGGCCTAGTTTATCCTTGAACGAGTTGGTAAATCTTTTGAGGTCCGAATATGTGTATCTATGAAGAGCAAGGGGTCCATAATTTTCCAAAAACCTGTCAACATCTGCACTGTCTCCAGCTTTGTTACTCCATTTATAAATTGTACGACAATGCAACAAGAGATTCCTTCTATACACAAACAGAATGATAATCACTAATGCTCCAGCTCCAGCCCCAACTCCAATCAAAGCACCTGTAATCGAGACAGTAAATAGTTAAGTCACTGCTAATTAACAAATTAGATTTTGTATATTGACCAACAGCCTAGCCTCGTGGAGATCATATATAAGGCTTACCAATTGAGACTTTTATCCACCCATTATTAGTATCACCTGCATATGCAACCATCAAATTTGTGAAGCCAAAATATTTATGTCTTTGAAGTTACAAGTAGTTATTGTGAGAGGTTTACCAAGTGTGACTTTTGTGCTCCTTGTACCAGTATTACATGCACTTACAATGCGTGGAGTTCATCAAGCTAGACTTAAATGCTTATGGGAATCTTAAATTTCAAATGATTCGATATTTTGGATCAATGAGCTTTGTGAAATTTAGAGGCTTACCATGTGTGGTATTTGTTGTCCCTGTACTGTTATTAACACCATCTGCAATCATAAAATTTGTAAATCAAAACTATAATGCATAGGGAAAGGACTACTTGTAGTAAAATTTGTATCCTGAAATATTTGTGAAACTTACTATTTCTGCTGCTTGTACTGTTATCACCTGTATTTGCAGGTGAGTCAGTTTTGTTCCGCGGATCACGACCTACATATGCAAAAACATAATCATTATATCTTTATCCTGGACTGCTGATGGCTTGATGGAGTTCTTGTGAAGCTTACCATCTGCGGGCTTATCATTGCCACTTGCATCTGCATGTGCCAAGATGAAATTCGTCAAGTCAAAGTACAACGTATATGTGACACTAAGACGTAGCTAGGCTGCATGTAAACTCATACTACTTAGAAATTCACTTCAAGCTGATGCCAACCATTTATTTCTTCAAACTTAAATTTTCCAACAACAATTAACCATAAAAACGATGATGGGTGGTGCATTATTTTCTAGTGACATAGACACTGAATCTTGATCTCCATTGTGCGACAGATCTGAACCCTTTAGTTTTCTAAATCTTGGGTTGGTGTGTTTGCTTTCCTATTCCACCAAACTCCCAAAATGTAAGAGTGATATTAGAAATTACATCATTTTTCTTTATGAAGAATAGATGCCTTTGATTTGTAAAAAAAAAAAAAAAAAGATCTGTAAGACATGAAGATTGTAGCATGCAGATTCTGTAACTAGTCTGAGATCAAATATATGATGCGAAATTGATTATGAGAACAGGGACTTGTGAGCAAAAATCAATTAAAAAAATAAGAATTTTCTCATTTTAAGACTGAAACATCACATTCATTTTTTTGTACTATTTTTTGAATTTTCTCCCTCTCTTGTTTCATGCAGATTAAATTTTTTTTTTTGAAAAGCGAGCGGGGGTTATTTAGGATCCCCAAACCTTAAAATCAGAAACATATTACATTCTGATTAGACGCATCTTCCCCATGCTATCTTCATATACATATTTTTTCATATTTTCCGCAAATGAACCAGGAATAACTTCAATAAATTCAGTGTTCAGATATGTGTAGAGATTCAGGGTCTCCTTCACACTTAAATCATTTTTATACTTTTTGGTTAATTTGCTGCCTGAAAAATCTAGTAAATTCTTTATGGAGTGGGGAGTCTGCACCCTATATGATATGTTGCTATCTATACTAATTTAGTTCAATGAAATCCAACATTTAGACACAAAACAATGTGTTGAACAAACAATACCTGCACCACGATGACATCCAGTAGCAGAACCAAGCACTAAATCGTTCCCTTTGCAAAAGCATAAAAGAGCACCTGAGGCTCGATAATGTCCACAGCTGCCTTCAGACTTCTCACATTCTTCACAGCCAAGATGTTGATTCCATTTCATTTCAAACCCCAATTGCAACGTGGAACCATAATCCATGCTAACATTGTTTGAATTGTTATTGTGAAGCACCGGGATCACAAAACTCTCTTCACAACTCTCATACCAATTGAACATTGGAACTGCATCAGCCTCGAATATATAAGAACGGTTTGTACTAGTAGCAGTGGAGCCTCGACACGACGAATCATATGGTACAGCCCACGATGGATATGATTTACAGTTACTGAAAAATGTTAGAAATTTGACTCCCATGCTGTAGGAAAAATCTGAACCTTGGCCGAGAGTGTAGTTGTGGCGTGGTCTAGGACAGTTGTTTCCCAGAAAGTCGGCGTCCACAACTAAGAGTGTTTGACGGAGATAGTCAATGCTTTTCACAAAGAAAAGGTGGTTAGAGACTGTTAATGTTATGGCTGCCTTTCCTTTAGTACAGTTGATCTCAAAACCTGGGTAACCACAGTATACTGAGTATAGTTGGTATTTTGATCTTGCATTGAGTGACCGGAAAGGGTAGCTGATGTTGTTGATGTTACCACAATTGAAAGGAGCACATTCTTCTATTCCTCCTTTCACTAATACTACATAGTTGCAACTAAAGATGAAGACGATAAGCATATACAGGCAGGAGTGTTGCAACTGTAACACCGTCATTGTTAACCAATAATGCTATTTTCCTTCAGGAGTGTTTGGTTATCGTAAGAATATACCACATAATTGCAACTAGGTAACGCTTGCTTTTCAAAAAAAAAAAAAAAAAAAAAAAAAAGCAATTCCTTTTTCTTTCCATCGTGCGCAGCTGTGGATGATATTTTCCTTCCAAGTCTTTACTAGTCAACTCGTACAATTATTGCCCATGCTAAATAACATTACTAATTTCATTGAAAGACACCGTTACCCTCATTTTTTTTTATCTACTGAAGGACATCACCACTATTTTAAAAAAAAAAAAAAAACCCAACCCCTCTTCTCTCTTTTTCTTCTCCATCAATCACCATTGCCACCTCTCATCATCCCCCCTTCCTTTTCTTCTTCTTCTTCATCAATCACCACACCATGCCACTGCCACTTTTTTCCTCTCCCTTTTTTTTTTTTTTTTTTTGGAAAGCGAGCGGGGTTATTTAAGATCCCCGAACCTTAGAAATGAAAAAATAGGATGATAAAGTTTACAATCACTCATACGTTCACTCGTTACAGCGTCCACAAGACAAAAAACTTGCTTCAAATCTTCAATAAGGAACCTAAGTAGTTCTAGAATCACCGTCTCCAAGTTGGGGTGTAACCCTGCAAAATGTTCTGCTACTAAGGTAGTTGCATAATAGATCTGCCATAACTTTTCTTCCTCATAAGTACCAATCAATCCTTTAATCACTCTCATAACGTGAGTTATACCTAACGTGGGCCCTAGGATGTATGAGAAGTCGGTGTAAGGGTACGATCCACATTGAATCATGATATAAAAACCATTGAATGCTAGCACTAATCGAGCATCCAGACAAGGTGCTAAATTTAGGGTTTGTCTTCTTGCTTCGAGAGGACCTTTGAGGAACATATGCCGTGGGAGACTGGAATGTGGTAACCTCACGTTCTTCTTCACTAGTGTTGTGCCCCACCTTTGCTGCTGCCTCTTCAAGTGAAGTTTGAATTTCAGCGACCAATGCATCCTTGCCTATTTTTGCAATTGCTGAATGTAGACCCTTAACGGCTTGGGGTGTTAGGCAATCCATGAGTGTTGTGGGATCTTCCCTCAGTCCTCTTATACTAGCGATAGCGCGAAGCACCTCCACTACTGGCATTGGGTTTACCTCTGAGGTAGATATGGGGGTGGACAGGCCTAGCTCTGCTTCGACGTCAGTGTCTGAATCCGCAGCCTGAACCGTCGTTTCAATCCCATTGGGTGAGTAACCTGCATTGTTCTTCTTACTTTTTTCTCCCACTTCTAATGTTTGCTCGCTCCCTAGGTTTATGGTAGGTGTATCTTGTCCTGATCCAGCAAGCTTACAGCCTGTTTCTGCAACTATTTCTTGCCCCTTCTCATTTCCTTTATTCTGATTCGGCCATGTATTATTCTTCTCTTCCATAACAACAATTGCAGGTTCCCCCATATCTTGTGTTGCACTTTGTTGTGTTATATCAGCCACTACTTCTTGCCCTTGTTCAAGATTTTGTCTACTTTCTACATTGGTAGTATGAGCTACATTGCTTGGTTTAGAAGGAGCACTCGCGCCCATTGGTTGCGAAGTTTTCTTTGGCACGAATGAATGCCTCCCTGACACCACAATCAAGCCCTCATTCTTCGCATGCTCATCTTCTTCTTTATTCTTTTCTCGCCAAACTTGTACACCAAATTGACACCACTTTTTTCCTCTCCCCTTCGTCTTCTTCTTCAATCATCACCACCACCACACACTACACCAAATTGACACTTTTGTAACAATTCTCAAAACAATCTCACTTTTAAGATGTTACAATCCACAAAACAATTTCAAGTCAAAACTAAATTCAGTAAAAAAAAATGATATAATAAGTTGGATCACCATGAATAGTATCACTTTTATAACCATACTTTTCATGGTGATACAATTATTGTATAATTTTATTTGTGAAAATGTGTAAAATTGTTACACTTCAAAAGTGATACTGTTTTGGGGATTGTTACAAAAATGTCAGTTTGGTATAGTGACACCACCGTCACTGCCACATCTCCTCCTCCTCCTCATCCTCCCCTCTTCTTATTCTTTTTCTCCTCATCACCACCGCCACCTCTCATCCCATCTTTTTCTTCTCTGTTTTTTTTCTCTTCAAGTAATGGTGTCCTTCAGCGAAAATGGTGATGTTATTTAATATGCCATCTATCCAAAACATATCATGTAAGGCTAAAAATGCACTCTATATATAAAAAAAAACATTTGCAAGGCTGAGATTGCACCAAAGACTTCATAACATTCAACTCGTTTTTGTCTTTTATTATATTCCTTTTTGTGATGATGTATCCAGGAACTAATAATGCTAGATAGCACCAAATTAAGAAAGGTTGTGACTTTTTGACATCATCAATTTCTCTCTATTACACCGCTTTCCAATTTTTTTAAAATTTTTTAGTTATTATTATTATTATTTGATAGCATCAGCCTCGAATATATAAGAACAGTTTGTAGCAGTGGAGCCTAGACACGAAACATATGGTACAGCCCACGATGGATATGATTTACAATTACTGAAAAATGTTAGAAATTTGACTCCCATGCTGTAGGATAAATCTAAACCTTGGTCGAGAGTGTAGTTGTGGCGTGGTCTAGGACAGTTGTTTCCCAGAAAGTCGGCGTCCACAACTATGAGTGTTTGACGGTGATAGTTAATGTTTTTCACAAAGAAAAGGTGTTTGGAGACTGCTATGGTTGCCTTTCCTTTAGTACACTTGATATATAAACTTGGGTAACCACAGTATCGTTGGTATTTTGATCTTGCATTGAGTGACCAGAAAGGGTAGCTGATGTTGTTGATGTTACCACAATTGAAAGAAGCACATTCTTCTATTCCTCCTTTCACTAGTACTACATAGTTGCAACTAAAGATGACGACGATGAGCATATACAGGCAGGAGTGTTGCAACTGTAACATGATCATCGTTAACCTCCTAAGTAACACTAGCCTTACTTTTATCTTTCCATTAAGCGCAGCTAACTGGATGATATTTTCTTTCCAAGTCTCTACCAGTCAAATCCTACAATTATTCAAAATGTGCATTCTATCCAAAACATAGCGTTGCATGGCTGAAACTGCACCAAAGACCTCATCACATTCGATCAACTCGATTTTGTCTTTTATTATTTTCCTTTTTCTGATGATGTTTACAGGAAAAAATAATGCTAGCTAGCACCAAATTAGTGACTTTTTTTATACCACCAATTTCTCACCACCCTCCAAATTTTTTGTTTTTTTAGTATGTGACACCATCACTATTATTAAAAAAAAATTAAAATAAATTCTCCTCACCCCATCTCCCTCTGCTGAATGTACACCCTTCCAACATTTCCACCACCCTGCTCATCGAAGGCCGAACCGCTGGATCCATTTGTATGCACCACAGACCCACCAAGGTCATTTTCTTTGAAATTTCTTCCTTCAAAACTTTTTCCAAACCTAATAATCCTTCATTGTCGCATTTTTCCAGATGCTTATAGATCAAACGTGGAAAATGCACCTCACCATTTTCTTCTACACTTGGGAAGATTCCATTTCTTCCTCTGACAATTTCCAATAGCATCGTCCCGTAACTATACACGTCAGACTTATATGACACACCTGGGAAAATATTTCTACAATATACTTCAGGTGCAACATAACCGAAAGTTCCTCGAAAGCCAAGCATTGATACAACACTTTCTCTTGTAAAACAGAGTTTAGCCAACCCAAAGTCAGATATCTTAGGGCAGAGATCTTGGTCAAGGAGTATGTTTTGAGGTTTTATGTCCAAGTGCAAAATACGCGTGGTACAACCAATGTGCAAATATTCAAGTCCTCTAGCAACACCAAGGATGATTTGGTAAAGGTTTTCCCATTCAAGTAGGAATGATGTTCTTAGGTTATCTTTGTGTATTTATTTTTCCAGAGATCCATTTGACATGAACTCATAAATGAGAGCGCATTTGGACCCTTCAGAACAATAGCCTAGTAGTGTGACAATGTTTACGTGGTTAGTCCCACCAATGGTATCTACTTCATTGATGAAGTCTTCCCCATTCCCTTTGGAGTTGTCGAATACCTTAACTGCTACTAGACGTCCATCTGTTAGCTTTCCCTTGAACACTCCACCATAACCTCCTTGTCCTATTTTTTCCTGGAATGAATTGGTCAATTTCTTGATTTCAGAATACCTATATTGTTTGGGTGCGGGTGATTGATAATTGTTTATGAAGGATACTATGCTCTGCTCTGGCCTTGTTCTCTTCTTCAAAATTGAAATTGGATTTGAGAGGAATTTATTTCTACACTGGCAGTGACGGTCGTTGAATGGGGGTAGAGTGATGAGTCATATTTAACTAATGATAATGTAATAATTAAGTACTTTAATATAATTTTTGTTAAATTTTGAACAATACATAAATAACCATATAAAACACCAATTGCTAAACAAAACTTCAACTAATTCATGGGTGAGGAAAATTGATTTAACAATCTACTTTGTAGGTACACAAGAGATAAATATATAGAGGACGGCGGCACACTTGCCTTTCAAATATACATAACAAGGCAAGAACTCGGCATCGTGCAATTTTATTGATCTGGTCAATTCATTCGGTGTATAAAGTTAAGAGCCAAAAATACTAATGGGTCATTTCTCCAAAGTAATCCTATGAATAAAATATTAAACTAGATCTTGATATACAAATTCATCTCGAGAAAATACTTTAAAAACATTATTCTTCTTCAAAGCATAAAAAGACGTTGGGGCGTTGGTGGGAAAGGAAAATAAATCAAACAGAGAGAGTTGGAGAGGAAGAGAAGTGAAGGCAGAGCGGTTGTTGTTCTCATAGTAAACATTTTTTTTTATCCATAACCCTTCCCACCTCATGCCGCCGGCTGAGTTCGAATTCGTGACGTGTGATTTCATACGCTATACCTCTACTAACTCAGCTAGTACACTTTTAATAATAAACAAATAGAGGGTAAAGAAAAGAAGAAATGGAGGAACGGGGTTGTCAGCGTCACTGAGAATAGTGGAAGAGAAGAAAGGATGGGGCGAGATGGCGTCGTCAATTGCAAGTTAGGCAAATCGAGTTTTTTTTCTAAAGTCAGTGGGGGCAAGTGCCCCCACTTGACCCCATGTACATCCGCCCCAGTGTAACACATGAGCACAATAATAGCCAACAGGAGGCAAGTGCCCCCACTTAAACCATTTGAAGTTTTAACAAAAATGTTGCTTTATTAGAGAAGTAAAGATGTAATTGTTCTATATAACAATAGTGGAGACGAAATATAGGTAATAATTTTACAGAATAACAGACTTCCTGCAAATATAAATCTAGGGAATTAACAAAATCAAGAACTAGGATGAGAAGATGCGTGGTCTAGAAAAGGGTCGGGTTGCATTTGCAAGTCCTTTACATTTTTATATAACATTTCAACAACCATATTCATTGAAGACCGATCCGCTGAACGTGTTTGTATGCACCACGGACCAACTATGATCATCCTTTTCATACTTTCTTCCTCAAAAATCTCTTTGAATCCTCTTAATCCAATGCTTCCATGTTGCTCCAAGTGATTATAAATCCATTGGGGAAAGTATTCTCACTTGTTTACCATTACATCGATATTCTTTTTGCCTCCAACCATTTTCAATATACCATCATTCCAAAGCTATAAACATCTGATTTTGGAGATACACCTCCAAAGTCACGACAATAAACTTGTGGTGCGATATAACCTATAGTTCCTCGGGCAATAAACCTATAATTTGAATATTTTTACATTGAAGAAACAATTTTTTCATATGAATATGAGACCCGAAATTACTCTGTCTGAGCATTTGGATGAGTTTAATAGGCTTATTGCCGACTTATTGAATTTGGAAGAAGATGTTCCAGAAAATTACAAGGCTTTATGCCTTTTGAATTCCCTTTCAGAAGAGTATGAACATCTCGTTACGACTTTGTTAACGGGAAAAAAAGAATTGAATTATGATGAAGTGGCTACGGCGTTAAAAGGAATACACTCATTTGGTCTTCCCTTCACAACAACTACATAAACTGCAACTAAAGATTATGATGAGGCAGGAGCTCCGATGCATGGACTCTTCGGAAAACCCCCATTTTGAGAGTCGGATACGTGTCGGACACGAACTCGCGTCCAACATGGGGTCAACGGTCAAGATACGTTGACTGAGACCGACACTGCCAGTTTTTTTCCTATTTTTCTTGGGTTTTTTTCCTGTTTTTTTTCTGCTTTTCGGAAGTAGTTCTTGAAAAAACACCAAGTTCTACTACACTCAATTGGAATCACCAATTCTTCGACTCCTTCAGTCCGGGAAAGGGGTTGCTTTAATTAGTCCGGGAGATGGGTTTTTAATTAGAGCACATCTTCATGCCGCCGTACTCAATCTGAGGGTTCTTGACTTCTTGACTGACATTTTCATTTGATGGTACATCAGACATCATCAAGGTCGTTTCTTCCCTCACTCTAAATTAGATACAATACACACACAAAATTGTATTTTACTATATAAATTCTCAGTAATTTGATTTATCTGTTTCTGATGATTAATTTTCTCTTAAATACACAATTACACACTATTTTGAAACAATTTGTAAATTAGATACACTCCCCAGTAAATTTTGACTATCCGAGCATCTATGTAAATTTTTCTATCTCTCTTGTTAAGCTCTCATCTTCCAACTTCAAAAGTAAAAATTTTAAACAATTTTAAACTTTAGGTTGTCTATGTTCATGAGCTATAAAAAATTAAAAATTAATAAAAAGTAAAGTTTGACCGTTTTGCCGTGTCATCGAGTCCTAATTTTTTTAAAATTGCCGAATCATCGTTTCGTATTCGTGTCAATGCATCCTTGGACAGGAGTACTGAAATTGTAACATGATCAATGTTTTAGCCTAGATGAAGAATAACTAACGAAGACACACTTCCTATTCCTTCCGTTAAAGGTGCAGCTAGTTCACCGATGACATTTCTTTCCCAAGTCAGTCATCTCCTGCATAAGCTAAAATGCTCGACAATTGTAGGTCACACATGTTCCCAAGTCAGTCAACTCCTGCATAAGCTAAAATGCTCGACAATTGTAGGCCACACATGTTCCCAAGTCAGTCAACTCCTGCATAACTAAAATGCACAACTCAATCACACATTTAGCTTTCTCTCAAACTCATATAAATATCCACACTATTCTCCACCTTTTATATGTACTTGGAGCAGAGCATCACATCGGTGTTAGCCAAGTCTAAAGGGAAACTCTACAATCTGATTTCTAAAGGGATGATCACATGGTTCATGTGGTCAAGCTTTGAGGTTGATATTGGAGGCTTGGAGCAGCTAGAGGACTTCGATCGCTGACTTTACATGGGTGCTAATTGACTTCATTTTAATCATCTATTTATTTTAAACCACACATGCCTTATTCTATCCATAGAGGCAGCAATACTTGACAAGGCGTGGTTGGGAGGTTCGTAGACCTTGTAACATTTGCTTTCCAGACAGAAGATTAAAAAAAAAGAAAAAAAAAACAGTTCCTTTATCTTTCCATCATGCGCAGCTGAGGATGATATTTTCCATCCAAGTCTTTACTAGTCAACTCGTGCAATTATTGTCTTTGCTAAATAACACCACTAATTTCATTGAAAGACACAATCATTCACTTTTTTTTGAATCTGCCGGAAGATATAACCACTATGTAAAAAGAAAAGAAAAGAAAAAAAACCCAACCCCTCTTCTCTCCCTTTCTTCTCCATCAATCACCATTGCCACCTCTCATCATCTTCCCCTCTTCTTCAATCACCACGTCATGTCACTGCCACTTTTTTCCTCTCCCCTTCCTCTTTGTTTTCGTCTTTTTCTTCAATCATCACCACCACCACACTATACCAAATTGGCACTTTTGTAACAATTCTCAAAATAGTATCACTTTTAAGATATTACAATCCACAAAACAATTTCAAGTCAAAACTAAATTTAGTAAAAAAATGAAAAACAGTAACAAAAAAATGATACAATAATTTGGATCACCATGAATAATATCACTTTTATAATCATACTCTTCATGGTGATACAATTATTGTATCATTTTATTTGTGAAAATGTGTAAAATTGTTACACTTTAAAAGTGATACTGTTTTGGGAGTTGTTACAAAAATGTCAATTTGGTGTAGTGACATCACCGTCACTGCCACCTCTCCTCCTCCTCATCCTCCCCTCTTTTTATTTTTTTTCTCCTCATCACCACCGCCACCTCTCATCCCATATTTTTCTTCTCTGGTTTTTCTCTTCAAGTGATGGTGTCTTTCAGCCAAATGGTAATATTATTTAACAGAAAACCATCTATCCAAAACATATCGTCGTAAGGCTGAAAATGCATTCTATAAAAAAACATTTGCAAGGCTGAAATTGCACCAAAGACTTCATAACATTCAAGTCGTTTTTGTCTTTTATTATATTCCTTTTTGTGATGATGTATCTAGCAACCAATAATGCTAGATAGCACCAAATTAAGAAAGGTTGTCTTTTATTATATTCAATAATGATCCATTACACCACCTTCCAATTTTTTAATTTTTAGTTATTATTATTATTATTAGAATTGTTTTTGGAACGTAAGCAGGGTTTTAAAGATTATTTAACCTTTAAATTAACAAAAAGAAAGTACAAAACAAAAGAAAAAAAGTTCAAAATACAAAACCAGTAAATTGGCGACTTAACCTTGCCCTTTAACGTGTTTAGAATGTTGGTGACTTCCCAAATCATTTGTCACATAAACATTTTTTTTATATATATTTTATTTTCATATTGCATGTGTGCCTTTATTAGAGTATCCATTCCTTAGTTTTAAATTTGCAATCCAAAAGCTTAAAAAGGGAACACGATGGACACTTTTTTTTTTATTTTTATTTAACTTCATAAAACAGTAAATTGTTGGTGTGATTTTTAGTTTTTGTCAAATTATATTAATGTAAAGATACAAGATCCCTATCAGTCTATAGCAAAGAGGATCAAGTAACTCATTACAAACAAGTACGAAATTGATTCTCCTCTTTTTGTCAAAATATATTAATGTAAATATACAAGATCCATGTCGGTCTATAGCGGATTAGCAAGTAACCCGATTACAAACAAAGTGGGTAATGATACTTAAAAATATGATCGATTTTATTGTTTATACCCCACAACACGCATAAAAAACAAGTATGAAATTATTCTCTTCCTAAAATCTCGAGTGATACATGACTGAAAGTAAGTAATTTGAATACATCCGGCTTAATGGTTGCAAACTTTGGTTTCCTCCGATATTTCATTAGGGGTAAACTGAGTTAAGTTGCAGTTGTCCTCACTTAATCGGAAAATTCTAAATGGCGAGGAAATGGATGAGTGTGACCGCTCATCCTCCTCGAGATGTGTGCATGTGCCCTTGAGATACATAGCCTCACGAATCTCGAGAAATAACCTTTAAGGGTTTGAGACGACAAAAAAAGGGTTCCTTTAGAACAGCGGATACCAAAACCAGGGTATCCACAGTGTCTATGGTTGCCATTGAGTGACCAGAAAGGGTAAGTGATGTTCTTGATGTTCCCGCAGTTGAAAGGAATATACTCATTTGGTCTTCCCTTCACAACAACTACATAACTGCAACTAAAGATGGTGATGATGATGAGGCAGGAGTACTGAAATTGTAACATGATCCATGTTTTAGCTCCTAGATGAAGAATAACTAATGCAAGACACACTTCCTAATCCTTCCATTAAAGGCGCAGCTAGTTCACTATATGACATTTCTTTCCCAAGTCGGACAACTCCTGCCATTAAAGGTGCAACTAGCTCACCATATGACATTTCTTTCCCAAGTCAGTCAACTCCTACATCATCATGCAAATTTAGAGATGTACTCAATAGTGACGAGGCCTTTTGGGGGCAGTTGAAACCAATTAGTAAAAACCCCACACTCAAGCGTGGCGGATGTCTAAGTTGGGAACAATATAGTTGCTTGAGCTATCAAACTCATATACAATATCGAGTCATTCTCTAATTTTTGTATGTAGCCAAGTTAGAAAAAAAGTCTTTCGGGCAACTCGAGAAAGTCGCCGCGGAGAGGACCTGCGAAGAAAGCCGCTGCCGACATCATCTTCCTTCTCAAATCTGCATAACAGTCGAGAAGGGCTGCGAAGCACAGGCTTAGAGGAAGAAAGTCGTCGCCGACACCAGATCTGGGACACTCTGGCCGTCGTCGTGCTGCTCTCTTTCGCCTAGCGCGATAGGGTGCGAAGCACAGACGCGAGAGGGTGCGAGAGGGCCTGCAACCGACTGCGTTGACCGGAAGCCGCTCTGCCTGGCTGCGAGAGGGATACCTCTGTCTGGCCGCCGCCGCTGCCTGGCTATCGCCCTGTTCCGCTGTCAAGAGTGTTGTAGGTCTGGCTAGGGCAGGGTAAACTGTGGTATATGACGGCTGATTTAGCCGTCAACACTTCCTCTCCCCCAATGGGGAGTAAGGAACTTGCGGAAGAGGCTACTAAGCCTTCTTTTGCCCAAATACTTGGAAAAATACTGGTTGATGAGGTTAAAGAAACAAATGTCGAGGGGACTAGATTCCGGAAAGAAGGAGAGTTAGCCATTGGGCTTACGGCATCTGATGAGAAACGTGGGGAAGCTTTCATGGAAAAACATGTGATAGTCTTAAAGTTTTCCAGCTACAGACCAACATTAGAAGCTATTCGAGATTCGATACATCAAACCTTGGGGATTCTAGGCGATTTCTCGCTAGGTTTGCTAGATCAACGTCATGTTCTTGTTCGGCTTCAATCCGAGGCAGAAGCAAAGACAGTCTTGGCAAGGGACTCGTTCTTGATTCGGGGAGTTCGATTCAAAGCTTTCCGCTAGCATGATGGTTTCAGTCTGAAAGCAGATCCGATATCGGTTCCACTATGGGTAGAGTTACCTAACTTGCCTTTGCATTTATTTCATCCCCCTCTTTTGAAAGCTATTGTGAACTCTTTTGGTGTCTTTTTGCGCTTGGATGATCATACACGATGTCTTTCACGCCCGAGTTATGCCCTTGTTTGCGTGGAGATGACTTTGGCGGAAAAGTCACCGAGTAGAATTTGGATAGATAGATCTAACAATAGGGGATTTTGGAAAAAGATTGAATACCCGGGTTTCAAATATTGTGATTATTGCTCATTGCTAGTGCATCAGGAGGATTATTGCAGAAAATAGTTAGGTCATAAGGGCAATGTGAGAACACCCAACTTGGTGAAAGAAGAGAAGACTGAGAAAGAAAAGGTGGAAGCCAAAGTCCTCAAGCAACAATATGTCCCAGTGATCAAACGAAATAAAGTTTCAAAGCCAGAAGTTGACACTAGTGGTGTAAAGAATAATCAGGGTGAGGGAATCCAGGAGGGAGTTGGTGCTGAGAGGCCGATGGTTAAAGATTCGGGGAATGTCATGTTGTCAAACAAATTCGAGTCACTTACGGAGAACATAGTTGAAGATGAGAGTAATCTAATGAATAATCAATTGCCTAGTAAGGAGACGACTCCAGTCAGTGACATGGTAGAGCCAGAAACAATGGAGGAAGGACTTCTTGAGGCGGGGTACACAGCTGTTGAGATTGAAAAAGCGATTGAAAAACAAGGAGAGACAACTTTAGGGCTTGTTTCGTCCCAGCCAGAGCGTGTTCTGCCAACAACAGAGCTTGTTTCGTCAAAGCAAGTCGCGCTTGGAGCAGAGCATGTACGCTCTATTTCTGCAGAGCACGTAGCGTCACCAATAGAACAGTTTGATTTGGTGAACAAAACATCACATGTTGTAGATGATGATCCAAAGAAGTTGATCCCTAGGAAAAATGCGAATGGCCAAGCATTTCTGCAGGAATGTGATAATGCTTCAGGTAGCAGCTCAAGGCCGCAGAGAGCGCAGGGGGTTTCGATCAAGGCTGTAGGCGGGGATGTCGGGATCTCTAGCCCAGGGGAAACGAAGAGCAGTGAGAATGTTTCTCTACAGATAAATGCAATGATTCCAGGCAGCAACTTCGAGCCAACATAGGAGGACGCAGTAACTGAAGATGATCACGTCAACAATGGTTTTGTCTATGGCGCTGGCAATGGTGCTAGCAGTGGCGCTCACGTTGGTGCTCAGCCTCGCGTTCATAGTGGTGACAAGGTGCATGACCGGAAGGTAGGGGTTCCAGCAGATGCGGGGATTGTACAAGATGACGAAACTTTAGTGGACGCAGTAGTACTTGAAGCACCGGACATAAAACAACCTTATCATATGGAACCCGGTGATGTTGGAATTCAGTCGGCACAATTGGCTTCAGTTACTCCTATGGGGGGCACCTCGGTGCTACTAGCACAGAGCTAGGGGATGCTATGCAGGGTCAGCAAGTGTCGGAACCCTCGGATGATGATTTTCAGTATTTGCTCAGGTTAAAGAGACATTTTGACAAATACGCTATCAAAACTTCTCCGGATTATAAAAGAGTCGAAGACCACTTGAATACGGCTATATCTTTGTTCAAAGAAAATAGGCTACTTCGACCGCCGAAATTAGATCTCAGTGTGCTCGAAAGTTCTAGTGAGGACAGTGATGAAGTCAACTGGGAATCTGAGCTTGGTCCACAGGCAGCGAACAATGATTTGGATTTAGGGGCTATGTCAGACGAAAAGATGAATCAGAGGCGCCACACCAAAGATACCAGCTTTTGTCCCCGAAAATCCAATAGAACGAGGAAAGAAAACAAAAAGTACAAAGACTGAGTTTGTCTAGGCTTGTATTGGTGAATCCTTTCTTTTGTGAGAGTTTTGTATCAACTTTTTAGTTAATCCTATAGGGTCAGTCATATAATCTTCGGGCGTGGATTTTTAAATGAATAAAATGGGTCAACATCCCAATTTGAAAAAAAAAAAAAAAAAAAGGGAGGTGTTTCTAAGTTTCTTTGCACCATTTGTAATTCGAAGTCAGGAACAGAGATTGGTGTTAGCCAAGTCCACTCCAATAGTGTTACAGTTTGACCTTTTTTTTGGGGGGGTGCTAGTCTACATTTAGCGTCTTACATAAGTTAGCTAAAGGCTGACTGAGCAGGAAGCCCATATTGATAGGTGCACGTCGAGAGGTCGGTCTCAAATTTCTGGTACATGAGTAGGAGGATCTCGAGGAACTTGGAAGGCTTATGGGTGGTCTTTGCAGTTTAAAAAAAAAATGAGAGAGAACCTTCAACTTATTGTTTAAATTTCAGCCAAACCTGCTTATTTACCATTGTCGGGGCTAAAAGAAACTCTACAATCTGATTTCTGAAGGGATGATCACATGGTTCATGGTAATTTTAAGGAAGCATTACTAGAAGGCTTATTGGAGGCTTGGAGCAACTAGAGGACTTCCATGCTGACTTTACATGGGTGCTAATTAACTTCAATTTAATTATCTATTTATTTTAAACCACACATGCCTTATTCTATCCATAGAGACAACAATACTTGACTAGGTGGTTGGTTAAGCAGAGCTGCATAATCGCGTGGTTGGGAGGTTCGTAGAATTTTCTAGTTTTCATTGCTCAAGTCCATTCAGATTGGCATGGACTAATGGAAAAGGAAGAAACTTGCTCTAATAATTGTTTGAAATGAGGTCCCTTTTTCCTTTGCTCTCCCTGTTATTTTCTTTTTGTTTATGTGAAGATTCTATGTTTGTATTCGGTTTAGTTGATAAAAACTTCAGGAGAGATTTTACTAGAAATCATTAGCTAAGTTGAGTTACTGGAAGTTAAAAATTTTGTTTTGAGAGTGCTCAAGCCTCAAAAGTCTAATTTAACATGTATTCTCCTTAAGTAAATTTTACGTGATTTTAAGGAATTACTGATGCTCATGTAATGATTATGTATATCATATAATTCTAAAAAGAGTAATAACAATAACAAAAATTAAGCACTCCAAACGATCACAAATAATTACTAGTATATCATTAGACGGGACTATGGATGTCATTATTTTCCCTAAATGCATACAACTGAAGTAGAGTTGAGAAAAGGATTAGGAGGCATTCCTAAAGAGTTGATACACCCTTCCAACATTTCCACCACCCTGCTCATCGAAGGCCGAACCGCTGGATCCATTTGTATGCACCACAGACCCACCAAGGTCATTTTCTTTGAAATTTCTTCCTTCAGAACTTTTTCCAAACCTAATAATCCTTCATTGTCGCATTTTTCAAGATGCTTATAGATCAAACGTGGAAAATGCACCTCACCATTTTCTTCTACACTTGGGAAGATTCCATTTCTTCCTCTGACAATTTCCAATAGCATCATCCCGTAACTATACACGTCAGACTTATATGACACACCTGGAAAATATTTCTACAATATACTTCAGGTGCAACATAACCGAAAGTTCCTCGAAAGCCAAGCATTGATACAACACTTTCTCTTGTAAAACAGAGTTTAGCCAACCCAAAGTCAGATATCTTAGGGCAGAGATCTTGGTCAAGGAGTATGTTTTGAGGTTTTATGTCCAAGTGCAAAATACGCGTGGTACAACCAATGTGCAAATATTCAAGTCCTCTAGCAACACCAAGGATGATTTGGTAAAGGTTTTCCCATTCAAGTAGGAATGATGTTCTTAGCTTAGGTTATCTTTGTATATGTATTTTTCCAGAGATCCATTTGACATGAACTCATAAATGAGAGCGCATTTGGACCCTTCAGAACAATAGCCTAGTAGTGTGACAATGTTTACGTGGTTAGTCCCACCAATGGTATCTACTTCATTGATGAAGTCTTCCCCATTCCCTTTGGAGTTGTTGAATACCTTAACTGCTACTGGACGTCCATCTGTTAGCTTTCCCTTGAACACTCCACCATAACCTCCTTGTCCTATTTTTTCCTGGAATGAATTGGTCAATTTCTTGATTTCAGAATACCTATATTGCTTGGGTGCGGGTGATTGATAATTGTTTATGAAGGATACTATGCTCTGCTCTGGCCTAGTTCTCTTCTTCAAAATTTAAATTGGATTTGAGAGGAATTTATTTCTACACAGGAGCACAATAATAACCAACAGGAGGACTATGCTGATACCTAACATCACTGCATTCACATATAAAGATGGTTCTGCATCAGGTCGAGTTTTGAGATGATGAGATAAATAAACGAGTTTATGGGATCATAGAGCATTTACCGTAAAAACCAATGTTGTATCTTCGTGCCAATGGAACCCCTGAAACAACAGATGGAGATGCCCCTGCACAAGATATATGTATGCAAGAGATATTGAAAGGGGTTTAATAGTTGATTGGAGTAGGTTTTGAGTCACAACAGTCCCCATACATCATGTCCCCAAAAATAATAGGAAATACCTCAGCAAAGGATGAATACAAACAATATCTTAATTCATAATGTGATGTACCATCTATATCAACCATGCTAGATTCACCATTTGCTTTAAAAGCTTGCAACTGAGGGGGTGTTTGTTTGATTATGTATTCTCGACTCTTAATAAGAGGCTCCAGTCTTATGGTGCATGAACATGATAAGTTATTCAAAGATCACCCTCAGTTATAAGAGTTTTCAGGTTTCGCAATATTTCTATGGTTCATGGGACTTGCATTTGCTGTCCTAATACTTTGCCCAACCATCAATGCTCAGTTTGCAAGCTCAAGCATTTTTTGCAGGAGTGATCAAACTCATAGCGCATTGATGGTGAGCCTCATTACAAAGTTTGATAGGAATTTGGGTGAGATGTATTTATTATTGAGAATATATTACGAATATCCAATTGGGAATATTTGTAATATATTCTCAATATTTATATCTTCATAGTTGTGCACATAGTTACATCCGCTATATGTCAAGCATTAGGACGGCTAGAGTGGAAAAAAAAAAAAGTTGGGTCCAACCGGATCCCATTCCATTGAGCTTCCTGCACACGACTTTGGCAGAAAAGTGTGTCAATCTTACATGGGTAGGAGCTACCCACACTATTTAGTCTTACATGAGGACAAGACTACCAAAGTCAGAGATTTTTGGGCAGAAGTCCTTGTCGAGAAGAATGTTGTGAGGTTTAATGTCAAAATGCAGAATGCGAGTGTTGCAACCATGATGTAAATACTCTTAGCAATTCCCAAAGCAATTTGATATAGCTTTTCCCATCCTAAAGGATGTGTGGCGCTTGTGTTTTTCTCATTACAGATGAACTTCTCAAGAGATCCATTGGGCATGAATTCGTACACAAGAGCTCTCTTAGACCCTTCAGAGCAATATCCAAGAAGGCTAACAATATTGACATGGTTGGTTCTACCAATTGTAGCAACTTCATTGATGAATTCTTCTCCGTTGCCTTTGGATTCAGTCAAAACCTTAACAGCCACCAATCTTCCATCTTTAAGCTTCCATTTGAAAACACCACCATAGCCACCCTGGCCTAGTTTATCCTTGAAGCAGTTGGTAATTTTTTTCAGCTCTGAGTACCGATATCTATGCAGAGCAAGGCGTCCAATGCCTAGCGTCCATAATCTTCTAAAAACGCTTCCACATTTTTGTTCTTATCTGTTTTTCAATTTACAGATTTGACAACAATGGAAATACATATTCCTCTTGTACATAAAAATGTACACAATCATGATTAAAATTAATAGTCCAACTCCACTTGTATACCTGTAACATAAGAAATTAAGTATACGGTTATTCCAATCCTGATGTCTACACAAGTATCATATTGGTTTCCAGAACTATATGAAATGCTTGCTAGGCTTACCAATTGCGATTTTTTTGCTCCTTGAATTACCTGCATCTGCATCAAGCATGAAATTGATCAAGCCCAAGTATTCACATTTTAGTTTATAAACAGGTCAGTAATTAGAAATTCACTACACTTGCTAAATCATTATCAATGTAATGATCTTTTCATTCGTGGATTTTCGCAAGAAAATTATCCCAGTGCAACCAAACAGAGACTAAGAGTTTAAAATACAGCCAATTGGTTCAAACTAAAAGTTTAAAACTGAATAAGGATCAGTACCTTGGTCATCGTTGCAATCAGTAATTACATCGACAGCTGCAGTGTATGTTGGACAATAGCAAAGAATAGCATTACGGAATGGATCGTGCCCACATTTTCCTCCCGAACTTTCACAGGAATTGCAACCAGGTTGTCGATCCCATTCCATCCGAAACCCCAGTTGCAAAATGGAATCATAAGTGGTAACATTTTTGGAAATGTTAGGAGCTGTGTTAAGCACCGGGATCTCAAATCTCTCTTCACAGTTCTTGTTCCAGTTGAAATTCGGAACTGCATCCTGCTGAAACACATAAGTACGGTTCGCTCCAGTGGAGCCTAAACATGAAATATATGGCACAGAAGAAGGTGGATATGAAGAACAGTTACTGTAATACTTCATCAATCTGTTAGGATTGTCTAGGATGTAAGCATAACTAAAACCTGGATTGACAGTGTAGTTGCTGAAACACACAAAAATTGAAGTATTTCTTTCAATATCAGAGCAGGTTCAATCCTTTGAACTTGTGTTGCAACATTTTTCCCCAAACAAACCAAGAGTAACTGCATGCAAAGAAGAGGTGGTTTTCAGTCTCACTGTCCTGATTGCATAACGGGCAAATATCATACTGAGTTTTACTCCATTGCTTTTGCTTGAGCTTACTTAGTGTTTTTAAGGCACCATGACATAGGATCCAGGCTATAAAGGCATGCCTGGGAATACACCCTTTGAACCAGACTATGTGAGCCCAGTCCACTGGCATGTTATGTTTCCTGATTGCTTCATAGGTCGACTTCATTTGGAACTGTCCATCGCTGCTAGTACTCCACAGCGCCTCATCTTCCTTACTATCATCTAGTTAACCATCTTCTAGATGAGTAGTGATATCACTTATGAGATTGCCAACACTTTGAGGTATGCTCCAAGTGATTCAGTCAGAACCTTAACAGCAACAAGACGCCCATCGTTAAGCCTCCCTTTGAAAACACTTCCATATCCTCCTTGGCCTAGTTTGTCATGCTTCCAAGTCAAGACAAATGCACCCTGATGGAAATTTCTTCCTTTCTTTTCTCTTGTGTTAAATGGAAAGATTTCTGATTACATTGACATATTAGATGAAAAAAACAGGGTCCTCTGTTTTATTAAATCCATAATAACCCTATGTATCCTTATCGGGGATATCGAAATTTTGTATTATTAGAGACCAAACCCAAGTTGACCATGTAGGTAGCAATTTGAAATCCTTTAACATTGTGTTAACGCGTTTGGGTAAAAAGAATTCTGCTAACGGGTTTGAACCTACTATTTTTGTTTGAAACTTGAATTTTACCAAGAGCTTGGAATTGGGAGATATACACTGCTAGATCCAAATTTAATCAATTTACATATTTTTTAAACTTTTATTTTGTTTCATCCAGCAACTACGATTACAAAGAGCTGGCAAAAGAAAAGCGAGGAAGATTTTATTAGCTCTTCGGCTTGCACACAAATTGCATTGGTTGATGGATCAAGAAGATCAAGAAACTGAATGAATCTTTGGCCATGAATTATTTGATTTCATCAAATCATCAGTTGTCAACTCCTCCAGAGAGGCTGCTAGGGTTTGAGGCGATTCTACAGGGCGGATGCTAGGGTTTGAGGCGAGGGTTTGCAAACCTTCGATCTTCTCCTTCCCTGCCATGGGATGATGATCCAGCAACAAGACCCACCACTTGCTTCCCTTCACGCCTCTCGAGGGGAAGACAATACACATGAGGGAGGCGAAAACCATGGACCACAAGCAACTGCTGATACAGCAGCACCTTCAGCCGAACAGATCACAACACTTCTAAAGGAACAAAGGAACATCGCTCTCAATGCAGCTATCAACACTAATGCGGCCTGGAGACATGCAACAACCCCAAAGACGATGAGTTGGTCTTCCTTGTTTGAAAAACGACATTATAAGAGCAGTTCTAAACTGCACTATATTAAACCCACAGATGTCGAGGGAAAAAAGATAGTCCACATCAAGAAATTTGATCATGCAACAATGATAGAGGAGTGTGAGACCTATCTTATTGGTAACTTTGTTGGGAAAAGATTGGCATACAGCTTCGTAAGAGACAAACTGAAAAACCTTTGAGGTTTGAAAAGCGAGTTCGCGATGAAAGTATATGGTGACAAATCCTTCATTTTTCGATTCAATAATGAAGAAGATCGCGAGAAGGTCTTAGACATTGGGTCAGTTCACATCGCAAATAGGATATTCCTTATTCGGCCATGGCAGCCTTACATGGAAGAGAGCGTCGAGGTCCTCGACTCGGTACCGATCTAGGTAAATCTGCGTCGAGTCCCTCTCTTCCTGTGGAGCGTTGCTGGATTGCAGTCCATTACCAGTGTATTAGGCACTCCGCTCATGCTTGACAAAGCAACCGAGCAAAGATCTCGATTGTCTTACGCACGAGTCTACGTGGAAATTGAAGCAGATAGCCAATTCCCTAGCTCCATCTAAGTTGTTATCGATGATGGGAAACTAATAAACGTCGAGGTTGAATACTCCTGGAGTCCTGTCAAATGTAGTCATTGCAAAGGCTTCGGTCAAAAAAATTACAAGGCCAAGCACACCAAATATTGGCGAGCCACAAACTTCACTAGTAAGGAGAAGGAACCGACTGCTGTTCTGCAGGAGGACGGATGGCAAGTTGCAACAGGCAAGCACACGTACAAACCAAGCGCGGCAGTGCAGTGCAGGAACCACAATACAGAATCCACAATGCAGAAACCACAATGCAGGACCCAAACCCCACAGGCGGAGGCAGTACAGGAACCACCTACTACTCAACCCATTGCAGATGAACACGCACTTATGAGCTTGGATGCGGAAGATCCACAACTGCTGTTGACGGCTGCTGCTCCGCAGACCCAGCTCATTGATACGACTAAGGAGCAACTGCTCACAGAGCAACAGAGTTTGGTTGTTGTTGTTAAGGAGCAACACTTAAAAGAATTCAGGGATGCAGGTTACTCACCCAATGGGATTGAAACGGCGATTCAGATTGCGGATTCAGACACTGAAGCAGAGCCAGGTCTGTCTACCCCCATATCTAACTCAGAGGAAAACCCAATGCAAGTAGTGGAGGTGCTTCGCGCAATCGCTGGAATAGGAGGATTGGGGGAAGATCCCACAACGATCATGGATTGCCTAACACCCCAAGACATTAAGGCTGTACATTCAGCAATTGCAAAAATAGGTCGGGATGCATTGGTCGCTGAAATTCAAGCTTCACTTGCAGAGGCAGCACCAAAGCTGGGGCAAAACACTGGTAAAGAAGAACGTGAGGTTCCCATAGTACAGCCTCCCACGACATATGTTCCTCGAAGGTCCTCTCGAAGCAAGAAGACAAATCCTAAATTCAGGTAACTGATGATGATAATACAAGTAGAATGCAAATGTTTATTAGAACCTTGTATTGATGCTAGATTAGTGCTAGCATTCAATGGTTTTTATATCATGATTCATTGTGGTTCGTATCCTTACGACGACTTCTCATACATCCTGGGGCCCACATTAGGTATAAATCACGTCATGAGAGTGATTAAAGGATTGATTGGTACTTATGAGGAAGAAAAGTTATGGCAGGTCTATCATGCAACTACTTTAGTAGCAGAACATTTTGCAGGGTTACTCCCCAACTTGGAGACGGTGATTCTAGTACTACTTAGGTTCTTTGTTGAAGATTTGAAGCAAGTTTTTTGTCCTATGGATGCTGTAACGAGTGAACGTACTATCGAATGTAACTTGTAACGGTTCTATTTTTTCTGTGGTCTGGGGAGCCCATTTACACCCCGCGCTTGCCTTTCAAAAAAAAAAAAAAACTCCTCCAGTCCATGCTATCTCATTTTCTATTCAACGTACATAATATTCAATTTTTTGATCCCCACCCACATATCACAATCATTCAAGTCCTTGCTATAAAGCAAAATTGCGACTAAGACCTCACCCTTTATTTTTCAGAAAACTTCGAATCCAGTTTTAGATGATGCAAACCATTGCAAAGCGTATTCAGAAACACTGTAACAGTGTGAAGATCAAGTATTACTAAACTGGGGTTGTATGAGAATTTAGGCTTGAAGGGTAAAAAAAAGGAAAAAAGGATGCTCATGAACGTGGAACTAAACCAATATATTAACATATGTCAAATACAGTTGCACACAAGTATAAACATGGTCTAAGATCTAACTAAAACCAATACATTCAACCATTTATGAAATCATGATGTTGGAGGATCTTGAAAAGGATCAGGTGTTTGAGATTATGTTGCAGGCTCTTGAAGAGGGTTGGGTGGAATTTGCAAGTCGTCAACACTTTTCTGCAACATTTCAACAACCATAGTCATTGAAGGCCGTTTTACTGGATGTGTTTGTATGGATCACAGACCAACTATGATCATCTTTCTTTCTTCTGCAGACATCTCATTGAATCCTTCTAAACCAATGTTCCCATGTTTTTCTAGATGATTGTAAATCCATTCCGGAAAAATATATATATCTTCGCTATTAGTGTTATACACTGTTGTATCAATGTTCTTTTTTCCACCAACCATTTTCAACAGCAACATTCCATAGCTATAAACATCCGATTTTGAAGATACACCTCCAAAGTTCCTACAAGATACCTCTGGTGCAATGTAGCCAATAGTTCCTCTGGCATTAAGCATTGAAACAATGCTCTCTCTTTTGCGCAAAGTTTAGCCAACCCAAAGTCAGAGATTTTTGGGCAGAAGTCCTTGTCGAGAAGAATGTTGTGAGGTTTAATATCAAAATGCAGAATGCGAGTGCTGCAACCACGATGTAAGTACTCTAACCCGTTAGCAATTCCTAAAGCAATTTGATATAGCTTTTCCCATCCTAAAGGGTGTGTGGCGCTTGCGTTTTTCTCATTACAGATGAACTTCTCAAGAGATCCGTTGGGCATGAATTCATACATAAGAGCTCTTTTAGGCCCTCAGAGTAACATCCGAGAAGGCTAACAACATTGATATGGTTGGTTTTACCAATTGTAGCGATTTCATTGATGAATTCTTCTCCATTGCCTTTGGATTCGGTCAAAACCTTAACAGCCACCAATCTTCCATTTTTAAGCTTCCCTTTGAAAATGCCACCATAGCCACCCTGGCCTAGTTTATCCTTGAAGCAGTTGGTAATTTTTTTCAGCTCTGAGTACCGATACCTATGCACAGCAAGGCGTCCATACTCTTTTAAAAACACTTACACATTTTTGTTCTTTTTGGATCTATTTTTCAATTGACAGATTTGACAACAATGGAAATACATATTCCTCTTATACATAAAAATGTACAGAGTCATGATTAAAATTAATATTCCAACTCCATTTTTTGTTTTAAATAAAAATTTATTACTTGAAAAAAAACCTTTTACATCAGTCGGGGGTACATGACACTTTATCCGATAAAAAGAACCAGAGGACATACATCATAGCAAACCCAAAATAAATATTGACCAAACCCCTCGATCAATGTCTGTACTTGCTGTTACTTTTCTTCATTCTAGATGATCTTCGAGGATATACCTTGATGTCTTTGAAGTCTGTCGCATCAAATCTTTTCGATAATCGAAGTTGGTCTGTCTTTAAACCTGACACTAATCTTGACCTAATGGTGTATTCATCCAAATCTTCTTCTTCTAAACTGATTGTATCCGAAATGTCGGTATCAGTCTCCATTTCAGTTTCGTCGTTAGCGTTACGAACCAAATAGTTAATATGTTTTTTTATCTGGTGCTTCAAGAACTACTGCATCCACTAAAGTTTCGTCATCTTGTACAATACCCGCATCTGCTAGAACCCTTACCTTCCGGTCATGCACCTTGTCAGCACTATGAACGCGAATCTGAGCACCAACGTGAGCTCCACTGCCACCATTGCCAGCGCCATAGACAAACCCACTGTCAACGTGATCATCGTCAGCTACTGCGTCCTCCTTTGTTGGCCCGGAGTTGCTGCCTGGAATCATTGCATTTATCTGTAGAGAAGCATTCTCACTGCTCTTCTTTTTCTCTGGGCTAGAGATCCCGACATCCCCACCTACAACCTTGATCAAAACCCCTGCGCCCTCCCCGGTTCCAATTGGTTAATATACTCGTGCACTCTCTGCGGCCTTGTGCTGCTACCTGAAGCATTATCACATTCTTGCAGAAAAGCTTGGCCATCATTCGCATTTTTCCTAGGGATCAACTTCTTTGGATCATCAGCTACAACATGTGATGTTTTGTTCACCAAATCAACCTGCTCTATTGATGACGCTACGTGTTCTGCAGAAACAGAGCGTACATGCTCTGCTCCGAGCGCGACTTGCTCTGACGAAGCAAGCCCTGTTATTGGCAGAACACGCTATGGTTGGGACGAAGCAAGCCCTGAAATTGTCTTTCCTTGTTTTTCAATCGCTTTTTCAATCTCAACAGCTGTGTACCCCGCCTCAAGAAGTCCTTCCTCTGTTGTTTCTGGCTCTACCATGTCACTAACTGGAGTCTTTTCCTTACAAGGCAATTGGTTATTCATTAGATTACTCTCGTCTTCAACTATGTACTCCGTAAGTGACTCGAATTTGTTTGACAACATGACATTCCCCGAATCTTTGACCATCGGCCTCTAGCACCAACTCCCTCCTGGATTTCCTCACCCTGATTATTCTTTACACCACTAGTGCCAGCTTCTGGCTTTGAAACTTTATTTTTTTTTACCACTGGGACATATTGTTGCTTGAGGACTTTGGCTTCCACCTTTTGTTTCTCAGTCTTCTCTTCTTTCACCAAGTTGGGTGTTCTCACATTGCCCTTATGAGCTAACTTTTTTCTGCAATAATCCTCCTGATTCCAACTCCACTTGATACACTTGTAACACAAGAAAGTATACGGTTATTTCAGTCATGACAGATACACATAAGTAGGGATGGGCATGGGATGGGATTGGACGGGATGGACTTCATCTCTATCCCGTCTCGTCCATTCGGAATCGAGACGGGATAGACCTCATTTTGACCCTGTCCCATCCTAAATGGTTCGAGACGGAACGAGAACAGTAGGAAATAAAACATTTTGTTTATTTCACATTGAGTTTATTTCACATTGAAATGATAGATACATATGATTGCATATATGAATATATATTGCTACGCATTTTTAGCATGTGAATTTTATAAGAAAGATTTAGTAAATTGAGCTTTCTGTGAATGAACATTATTTGGTATACAACTTGTGTTTTATCTAGAATAGAATACATGTAACACCCCTACTTTTCCAATGGCAATAAAAATTTATGCAACTAAAATTCAATCGAAAATTTTATTTTAAACACTTCTTTCGTTTTTGACAAGTATTTTTTTAAATTTGCTTAATTTTCTTTCCTCTACCGAATATCGGGACGAGATTCTTTTGAGTTGTATATATTGTAGCACCCCGTATTTTTTAATATTTATTAAATTTAATAAATTATATATATATATATATATATATCTTTGTGTAATTGTCCTCATTAAGTTATGGGCATATGCATGAGCTATTTGTTTGTCTATGTGATGTGTGTTTTGTTTCTTAAGGAAGGTTAGTAGAAAATTTAATTTTTTGAATGGTATATTATTTGTACTCAAGTATTGGTTCATTCGGAAGGAAGTTTGTTTATTTAAGAATTAATTACCTACTTACCCTCTTCTACCGAATCTCGGGACGAGATTCTTTTGAGTTGTATATATTGTAATACCCGCCTAATTAAATAAATATAAAAATTTCTTATTTATTAATTATTGCATATATTGTAATCTCAATTATTTGAAAAAAGATTTTTGTTTGCCATGGCTAAATAGGATAAGGTGTGTGTGTGTGTGTGTATTTAGCCAAAAATTTATAAACCTTAATGTTGATGGGTTGTTACTCAATTGTATTTGGGCTTGATTTTGGGCTTTTATTAAACAAATGATTAGGGTTTATTTTGTGAAGTTAAAAGACGGACTGCCATTTTGAATTTAAATGGGGGCTAATAGCCACCCACCATATATAAAAAAACAAAACCCTTTTTCCTTAAGCTTTTCTTTTCTCCTTCTTTTCATTTCCTTCTTCTTAATGGCGGCTCCCCTATTCCATCTCACCTCCATTTCGCTTCAGTTGTCACTGAGGTCGAATTGGCGACAATGGAAGAGTCGGGGCAGCTAAAGCAAGCAATGATACACGCTACGGCAGGTTCAATTTCTGGAGGGTTCGTCTCATAAGTACCTCGAAACGGTACCAATATTCTCTTCAGTTGAGATCAGATCTGTACAATGGGTTTGAGGAAATTGATGTGGATGAGGAGTCAAGAGCGGAGTTTCCTTGTCCATTTTGTGATTAGGATTTTGATATTATTGGGTTGTGTTGCCACATCAATGATGAGCATCCTGTCGAGACGAAGAATGGGGAATGTCCTGTTTGTGGACCGAGGGTGGGGATGGACATGGTTGGACATAGAACGATGGCATTGGTTGTGAAGGGTTATTGTGTGGATCCATTGCACAATCCTTTACGGTTTGCGATCTCTCCAGTGAGTTGTCTCCCCCTTTATTTGATTTTATGTGTTTTGGTTTACTTTGCTTGATTTCGTGTTTTGGGTAGATTGGTTTGGTTTGAATATTTGAATGTCGGTTGGGTTTTGATTTGAGACTTAGAGGAGATTTAACCTTTCCTGTTATTGTTTTGTTGATCCTGACATTCATTTAAGTAAAGAAATTGGTAAAGTTTGGTCTGCTAATAAATAAATTTTAGTTTCTATATTTAGTCTCTTGTATGAGTTTCAATCCAATATTGGATTTAGTAACACTAGGCAAATTGAGGTGCAAAATCTGTTCTGTATGAGTTTTTGTTTTGTATGAGTTTCTATATCTGTCTAAGAAGAAGAAAAGGTGAAAAATGATTCTATATTGGTTTTATATGTTCATTTTGATTTTGGATGAACAATTCAGTGGGGATATGTTCATCATTATTCTAATTGGTTTGATAGATGTTAAGTATGATTGGATATTCTAAACTCTTAGTCCTTCATCTTTTAGCCATTGTTATATTTTATCCTTGATTGGATACTCATGATTGAAGGAGTTGAATAAACATATCTAATTGGATCATCATGAGAAATATATATTCATAACTTCGATATCAGTTTTGTGTGTTCAACATGGTGAACGACAAGTGAGGTGGACCGAGTCTTAACATATGCAAAGGTAGAAAATCAGATCACATAATTAAAGGTATTTCCATTTTAGTTGTGAAAGTGATCCTTATTCATGTCGTTGAGGGAGTTATGGGGTTGTTTGACTTATGTGATGGCTGCATGTGTGGAAGTAACCTATTTGAAGTTGTATTAGGGAGAGAAAGAGTTGTTGTTTGTTAAATGGAGATAGGAAGTCAAGTCCTTCACCCCTTCCTCTAGCGCCAGTTTAGGGGTTTAATGTTGTGATGGGTATTGTCATCTTAGAGAAGGTTTTGAATCATATCTATCTTTGCAGTTATGCAAGTTGAATAATAATTTGGCCTACTGCTCTTTTAGACATCCAGATCATCTTCCTTTGAATGTTGTATTTCTACTTTTTCAACTTCTTTAAACTGTATCATGAATGTATGTGTTGGAACAGTGAAACTGAAAATAGATGGACATACATATAGAGCAGGTGGTGTGTTTCTGGTGTAAAGTATTTTGATGTTTCTGGTTTGCCCAAATTAGTCAAGTTTGAAGTTACACTTTTGTTGCTAGTATTATTTTGACATAAGATTTTTGTTATTTCTTTGGATAATGGTGCATTGAAATCGATCGTTATGCCAAATTAACTTGTTAAGGAGTGTTCTTATATTGAATGAGTTTGATCCCTGTAGGGTTATAGAAAATTTATTTATGAAAGTATTATTTGTTTCACCAATAGAATTGGCAAACATTGTGGTTAGTTTATTTATGGTTGACAAAGTGTCACCATAAGAGTTTTGAGTTTTAGTTGATTTTTTTATGCTCTTTTCCACAACTCCAAAAAAAAAGTGAAAAAAAAAGAAATTTTTGTATATACAGACTTGCTTGTATACGTGTGATATTATTTTAGGTATGCAGACTTGCTTGCATATCGATGCACCATTCCATGTGAGTTCGGTTGTACGTGTAGGTTTAGAAAATGCTTGCCCTAGATCGAACTTCGAGTGAGATGACATGTTCCTCGATGTGGCACCCCACTTGGAACATGTACGCTCCGAGTGGTTTCGAAGGCAAGGGAGACACACTTGGGTGAGGTGTGTTCGGCACAAGGAGGATAGTGCGATTGTGAAAAAGAAGTGAGATTTCTTTTTGTGATTATGCATAATTACCTTAAAGGAAAAAACTAAATGCTCATTCAACCATTAAATGAGAACTACATATCTTCCTAAAGGTAGAAAATGTGTTTTGTTAATATTTCAACAACAGTCTAATATGACTATGAATTGTATCATTGTTTGGAAATAAGTCACCTTTGTGATGACTGATAACTTAGAAATATTATCCGGTTACTTTTGACATTTTCATGCAGAATGGCAAGTCTACTCATATTTCTACAGGTCAGACTTGCCATAGTCAATTTTTATAGTTAGGATGATAACACATTTGTCTCATTGAGGAATTACCTGATGTGTGGTTGTTTATTGTTTTTTTTGTTTATATTGATGTTGTCATGTGCGGATTTATTGATTTTGGGATGAAAATTTCTCACAGTAGTTTTATTGCTGACCCAAGTGAGCTTTTGCTTCTTAGGTACATTCTTTTGGAAATGTAGCCGATTAGCCTTTTAGGTTTAGAGATTTTTGGACAGCGTTACTGGAGCTAGCAACGTCAAAGTCTCTGCGGGTTAGAGTTTTATTTGTTTCAGTAATTTAATCATGTTTAGTTGTTGCTACTATTTGTTTCTATTGTTATTGAATTTTCACGTCCCGAGTTTAGGGGGAAACGGATAATCCTACGTGGATTTTGGGATTTTCGTTTTCTTCGAAAATCGGGGCGTGACAATACATGTGTTATTATTTTCATAAATAAGACAACAATATAAAACAGTTTCTATTAGAATAGAATCCACGTGTTATTATTTTTATGAATAATATTAAAAATTTTAATAACAAATATTAAAAAAAATCAATACAGGTCGGGCCGGGATTGAAAATCTACATTCAGATCCCGTCCCACTCTAGATTGGGACGGGACGGGACGGGATCAAGATGAGATTGATTAATCCCAATAAGACCCGAAAAAATCGGAACTGGATCTGGATGGGATGCCCACCCCTACACATAAGTATCATATTCATTTCCTAGATTATATGAAATGCTTGCTAGGCTCACCAATTGCGATTTTTTTGCTCCTTGTAAGATGATTACCTGCAATTGCATCATCAAGCAGAAATTTATCAGGAGCCTAAACATGAGATATATGGCACAGAAGAAGGTGGATATGAAGAACAACTACTGTAATACTTCATCAATCTGTTAGGATTGCCTTCCATGTAGTAATAATCATAACTAAAACCTGGATTGACGGTGTAGTTGCCATGAACTCTAGGACAGGATTTTCCGATGTATTCAAGGTCTATGACAGTCAGGGTATGTGCGGTATAATTGTTGCTTCTCAGAGAGTAAAGTTGGTTGGAGATAGTTAAGATGGGGTTCCCATTAGAACAGTTGATACCATAGCCTGGATATCCACAGTAGTCTTCATTTAGCTTCACTGCAGTTGTATTGAGTAACCAGAAAGGGTAACTGATATTCACGTCCCCGCAAGTAGCAAAAGAAAGATTACAATCTTGTAGTGTGAGTTCCCATGGCAATACACAATTCCAACTAAAGAGGATGATCACCCAAAGATAGGCTAACTTCAACATGATAGTTTTATTGATAGATCAAGAAACACGCAATAAAGCTTTAGTATAGAAAAGAAATGAACCAAGGTCAGGAGACAGAGAACCATATGGGAATTATCATCAAGATGTAAGAATTATAAATTGTAATGAGCTCTTAGAGTTCTTTTTTAATTCAAGAAAAAGTATTACAGTGATTGTTATTTTATTTTATTTTTGAGTAGATAAAGAATATCTATGTAAACCTTTTAATATAAATTTGCAAAAAAAAATAATAACATTTACGTTTTAATCTTAACATATGCCAGATCTCTTTCTGTGACACTAATCTCTTATTGTTGCGCCTACTTGTGAAAGCGGGTAGACACCAACAATTGCACACAAGTACCACAAGGATCCAATCAATTAAATAGAGCAACTAGCAATTAAAGTAATTGGAGAAAACCAAGAATATACCACAAGAGACACAAAGTTTACGTGGTTCGGCAAATTGCGCCTACGTCCACGGTGAGGTGATTCCACTATATTCAAGAACAAGGTACAAGAAGATGACAATTTTCACACAATCCTCAACAAGAGATGAAACAATTCCAACAATTATCTTTCTCTATTCCCTGTGTTTCACAGTTTTTCTATATTCAATAATAAAAATAGCTACAGTTCCTAGTGTATATATATAGGAACAGCAGTTTCATGTTTCCTAGAATTTGTTTCCTGTTCAAAAAACAGTTTCATGTTTCACAAAACAGTTTTCAGAAGTCCAAACAGTTTCCTGTTTAAAACAGAAGTCTAAACAGTTTCCTGTTTCACAATTCTCCACCTCGGCGAATTTTTTTTAAAGAAAAAAAATGAGCCGAAACAAGGCAAAAGAATAAACTGATCAACACTCCACCATAGCGTTGTCACCTCAAGAAACTGCCCCAAAGGGCCATCAATCAACATGAGTCAATGTGGAGTAAGTCCAAACAATGTTGGAACTTAACTCTAGGAACAACCTTTGTCAACATATCAGCAGGGTTGTATTTTGTGTGTATTTTCACCAAAGACACATCACCATCCTCAATTACATCTCAAACAAAGTGATATCGGACGCCAATATGCTTAGTCCTTGCGTGATGAACCTGATTTTTAGCCAAGTGGATGGCACTCTGACTATCACAGAGAACCTCAACACTATCTTGTTCCACACCCAAGTCATTTACAAGACCTTGAAGCCACAATGTTTCTTTTACAGCTTCTGTCAATGTCATATACTCTGCTTCTTTAGTAGAGAGAGTCATTGTATCCTGAAGCATAGATCTCCAACTAATCGGAGCACCGTATATCTGAAATACGTAACCAGTAGTAGATCTTTGTCTATCTAGATCACCAGCATAATCAAAATCAACAAACCCACGAACCTGACATGAATCTCCACCGAAGTCCAAACCCACATCCAAGGTACCTTTTAAGTACCTAAGCATCCATTTCACTACCTCCCAATGTTTCTTCTCAGGGTTTTTCATATACCTGCTCACAACACTAACAGCCTGTGAAATGTCAGGGCGTGTACACACCATAGCATACATTAAACTGCCAACTGCACTAGCATAAGGAACATACGACATGTATTCTTTTTCTTCCACTGTGACTGGAGATAACTTTTGAGAAAGTCTAAAATGTGAAGCCAAAGGAGTAATAACCGGCTTTGCGTTTTCCATGCCAAACCGTGATATGACCTTCTCAAGGTACCCCTTCTGTGAAAGAAATAATTTTTATTCTCCCTTTCTCTTCTTATCTCCATACCAAGTATTTTCCTTGCAACACCCATATCCTTTATCTCAAACTCAGATGCAAGTTGAGACTTCAATTTATTTATCTCCACCATACTCTTACAGACAATGAGCATATCGTCAACATAGAGCAAAACATAAATAAAATCGCCACTACGAAGTTTTTTCAAGTAAACACAACAATCATACTTATTTCGTGTGAACCCATGTTTCAACATAAAATGTCAAACCGTTTGTACCACTGCCTAGGTGACTGCTTTAACCCATAAAGTGATCTCCTCAAACGACAAACATGGTCTTCTTTTCCAACAACCTTAAAACCTTCCAGCTGATGCATATAAACTTCCTCCTCTAAGTCTCCATGCAAGAAAGTTGTTTTCACATCAAGTTGTTCAAGCTCAAGGTCACCATGAGCTACCAAACTCAACAACACACGTATAGAAGTGTGTTTTACCACAGGCGAAAATATTTCATTGTAGTCAACGCCTCCCCTTTGAGCAAAACCCTTAGCTACTAATCTTGCCTTGAACTGAGTACCAGACTCTAGAGTAGTATGTTTCTTCTTAAACACCCACTTGCAGCCAATTGCTTTCCTTCCATTAGGCAACGACACTAGATCCCAAGTATAGTTCTTCTGGAGAGACTCCATCTCACCCTGCATAGCTACTAACCAACTCTGACTATCTGAATGACGAGCGGCCTGCTTGTAAGTAGTTGGCTCATCATCTTCCACAGAGAGTGCATATGCAACCAAATCAACTGAATTCAACTGACCATAGTGCTTCAACGGTTCTTCAAAGCCAAATTTTGAACTTGCTTAACTGATTGTTTTGACCTAGTTAAGGCCAAAGGTTGCTGCTAGGATTGATTATCTTCAACTGGTTGTTGTTCCTCATGATCTTCAGGCTCATAATTCAGATCATGTGTGTCTGCTTCAACCACTTGTTCATCTGCTGCATCCACAAACACTTCAACTTCAACTTTCTGAGTGTTACTAGATTCACCACCACTATCAACCAACTCCTTAGCTTTAGTACAAGCTAACAATGAATTCTCATCAAATGTAACATCTCGACTGATCACAAATTTATTATCCTCTAAACACCATAGACGATAACCCTTCACGCCTTTTGCATACTGATATTCACATAATTATTACATAATATATCCCTTAATTTATGCATGTTAGTGTTTCGATTATTATATTGTATAATAATTATTTCGTTTTTATGTCTTTGTAGGAATTTGAGCGTAAACGATGAAATCATATTAAAGCGACAAGTTAAGGAACGACAATTAGTCGATTCCAAAACCTAATTCATAACCTAAACCCAAAACCTAATTCATAACCTAAACCCAATCCATAACCTAAACCCAAACCCAATGCCAAGCTCAATCCTTCTCCTACCCTCATTGATGAATCATTCCCTCATTTCATCCCTATTCATCTTGATAATTTTCTATAAATAGAAGATAATAGGGTGAGAAAGAGAGGAGGAAGAGAAGGGAAGAAAAAGAAATAGAAAAATATCAAAACTTCTTCCTCTCTCAAAGGTGATCCTCAAAGGTGATTCTCACAAGGTGACCATCACCACCTATCCACCATCACCACTCACTCAGCAATCACCACCTCGCCACCACCATCACCCGAGCACCACCACCACCTCCAAACAGCACAATCGCCACCATCACCACCGTGAAACAGGGGCGTGACAACCACTACTACAGATATAGGCTTGCATAGCGCTTAAAAATAGGCTTAGATAGCGCTCAAAAAAGCGCTATGCAAGGCGCGTACTTGAATAGCACTTCGCTTAGATAACGCTTTAAAAAGCGCTATCTAAGCGTTTATTTTTTTTTTTAATTAACTTCAATAGCGCCTTCTAAAGCGCTATGTAAGCGCTAATTTTTTTTTTAATTAGCTTGGATAGCGCTTAAAAAAGCGCTATTTAATTTAAATGAATTTTTTAAATTAGATTTGTTTATCTGCTAAGATAGCGCGTAAATAAGCGCTATGGAAGTAATTAGATTGTTCTTAGATAGCGCTAAAAGAAGCGCTATTGTAGTATATATGTTAAACTTAGATAGCGCTTATTTGAGCACTATCTAAGTTATTTGATTTGTTTTTTCTATTTTTCCGATACCGATTTTCTGGGCTAAATATAATATTTAATATAATAATGACAACGTTCAATCAATCAATAAAGACACAACATGATAACTAACTGTTTCTCATTCATTCAAAATATAATTTAAGCATTCATACAAAATTCAATAAAAAGATACAAAATTGTTCTCAATCACGGTATCCCAAGCTTTGCCACTCAAACTGTAACGGATCAAGAACTTGAGGACATCAAGAGGGAAGTAGAAGATGATGCTGTATAACCAAATCACTCCTGCCCATCCCCACCCTATGCCTTGGATCCTTGCAAAGTCCCAGTTTGCATAAACAGCTATCAATGTAGCCACCTTAACACAATGGATGGATAAATAATTGTCAGTTTTAATGGAGAATACAGATATATTCAATGGCATGAAACATCATTTATACTCACCAATTGAGCGGCAAGGAAGGCACTAACAAGCAACACGCCTGGTCGTTCAACAAAGGACCAACTCTGAGATCGGGTCACAAAGATGAGAGCCTGGCTCACTATGCTCACTTGGAGATAGAGAGCTGCAGTGAGTTCTTCGTTGTTGTGCCTGATTGATCTCACGCCAAATGTTTTCTGCACATTATATCATTTGGTAGACAATGAGTAGGATCAGTATGATTAATATATACTAATTGATATATAAGATGTTGCACGTGTTCTTTGGACAGGAGACTACTTACTGAGAAGAAATCTGTCTCACAGGAAGCCCAAAAGAAAATCACAGTCATGATAGCAAGATATGTGCCAAGTAGCTTGCATTAATAAACATAAGGTCATAAATATAACAAAGCATTTAGGATGTGGAGCTCATCAGGATCTTCTACGTTTTTCAACATCGCATTACTCATAAAGATTATTTCTTTATTTTTTCATGATATATCAGAAAAAATTAAGGATGGCTGATAAAGATTACTCATTACTCATTACTCATAAAGATTACTCATAAAGATTACTCTTTATTTCTTTATTCTTTATTTCATTACTCATAAAGATTACTCATTTATCATCTATCAGAAAATTAAGGTCAAGGTTCAAGGACCTTGTTTGGACCTCGGTCCATTTGAAATGAAAGTGGCTGATAGTCCTAGTCCCGTTCAGAAAATTCTTATCAAGACTGTGTCTAAAAATCTGGACTGAAGTAGGCTAGGATCCTAAGGATGGTCAATGAGTGATAGTATTAGATTTTAGTGAGTGTCTGAGTTATAAAAGGTGTCATCAAGACAAAAGATCTGACAACTACTTAGCATCACATGCATATAGTGCCATGGCCTCAAACCTTAGCATCATGCACCCAAAGCAAAAAAGGTTGAACTCAGTACCTTAAAGCTATTCATACGACTATGTCTTCCTGCATCCTTCACTTTTGCGTTAGCCCATTTCAGGATATCAGCATCTGAAATCTCCCTCTTGGAATGAGATCTCAAATTCTTAAGGAGCTGGAGGATGCTGCAACGCATTAACTGCCATCGATAAGCTGGAAAGGAAAACCAGGTCTTTAATCAATACCAAATGTTGATGCCCTTCAAAGACGAATAAAATGCTTCAAGCTTCAATGTAAATTTTTGACTTGTGATACCCTCACCACAAAGTCTAACCAACAAAGCTAGGATTGTTAAATCTAAGAATGTTTAACTATGAAATGACTTTAAATGTACTTTTCTGGGGAAGGAAGAGCGTGAGAATCAATAGAATCGTACTATAAATAAAATTAATGCCAAGTTAACTTCCCAAGAAAATCATGAAATTAAAAGTCAATATGTAAATCTCATAATGATTATGGTAAAAGTATTTTACCCAGTATAAGTTTCTTATTTCCTTGCACAATATCGTTTCCAGCAATATTAACCAAAGAAAACCTAAACTGTTTCCCAATTCTCACAACTTGGTTACAGTTTTCTACTTTTCTGAATGGCATTTTGATTGGAGGCTTGGTTGCAAATTTCCAATTAACTATCCCAGGTGAAACCTTGTCAAGGGCCTCCAAAAGCACCACAGTGACGTAGAATTGATTCTGTGCAAAATAAACAAACTAAAATAAGAAGGAAAAATCAGTTCATATATAAAATTTTGAAAAAGATTTTGCTGTCATACCCATTTCTAACATCCTCAAAAAGATTATTAATATATGTTGAGTTTCCCAGACTATTGATCCAAAGGCGGAATGCTCTCTCTTCTCTAGAGATTTGTGCATCATCAGTTGAAGTTTCAAGAAAAGATACTTGCTTCGTTTGGGAGGAGAGTTCGTTCCTACATGCAACAACTTATTAAAGTTAGTTTTAGCAGTTAACAATATTAATAAGACAATAACTGCTAGTTCCTAATGCAGCTATTTACCAATGACTTCATGGTCAAAAGTCAAGACTATTTACAAGCTACATTCAGGTAGAGAGGAAGAAAGATTACTGTATGCATAAAAAAGAAACAAGGCCAACTCCTTTGAGGGAAATTTTTGGGATACCAACACCAATACACTAGAAGGGCGTCCCTTACAGTTGACTTCTTCAGAGATGCATGGTTGTCAAAAACTCCCACCCTCTCTTCCCAATGTCCAATGAAGAAAAATAAATAAATAACTAGATCACATAGTCTCGCCTAATATGGGTCTTCAACAACCTGGAATGCGGTCTCACTTTGTTTTGAAAACCTCAAAGCTGATGCATAGGATCACTCTCTTACAATGTTGCACCCTCCTCCACCCAGGTGCAGATGATCTGGTTTCTTTACGAAAATTTGCTTGTACAAGTACAACTAAATGGTAAAGGTCAGGTTATGATTAAAAAACAGTACATAGCACATATAATTTCAGATAACATATCACCATGGAAAAAAAGAAAGTAAAATAGACGACCAGTACTTGCAGACCAGATGATGAGGGATGGATAATTTAAACGATAGTAGAGCTTCATGTTAGTGTTTATTAGTCATCTCTCACCTGTGTTGGAAAATGTGTGCAACAAATGCAAGATTAAGATTCGGAGAACCTTCCACAATATCCTTGGCTGTTAAGTATCTCTTGCAACCCATCCTGTCAGCATGTTCAAGGATTAACCTTGCTCTTTCTAGAGGATCCTTGACAGCCAAAGTAGATGGATTCTTATGTTCTGGGGCAAGAACATTTAACAAGTAAGTATAAGCCTCCCCATCCTGCAATGAAAGTATGAAAACTACGTCAGACAAACTTGATCACATGAGACCAATACGCAGATAGACTTTTTTTTACTATGCATAGGAGAAGGTAAATCAAATAAATAAAGAAAGAAATAGAATTACAGCTTCATTGAATTCAAGGAACCATTGTGGTTACTGGTCAACTAAATTCGTTATTTCAAAGCGAAATGATGAGTGGAAGGGCGGGGTGTGGTGCTTTAGTTACTTAAAGCCTGAGGGATCTTCCTAAAAATATCATAACAACTGAATAAAATATAGATGATGGGCTTTGCTGCAGAATTATCTAACCTAACAAAAAGAGGCTTGGCTTGGCAAAGCTTTGAGAAATTAAGAAACCTTCAACTCAACTCATTTCTGCCTATACAGCTTACAGGGAGATAACTTATAAGCAAAACAAAACTCAAGCACTAAACCCTAGCCAATGCTGTTGCAAAATTTTCTGAACTGATTGCAGGATACACACACACATACGCATATTAAACCAAATATGTAGTTAGGTTAAGCAACCCAAATTAGGATGCAAAACAGTTTTTTGTATTAATCACTTAGGGTAAGATTGCATAGCACTCTTAGGGTACGCCACAACTACAAAATACAAGAGAATAAGACAAATAAACACTCACATCATCCCTCAAGCCATATAGGCAGACAAACAAGGTGAGAACATGCCACGAAATAAGAACCAATTTTTGGAAGAAACAGAGGGCAGTTGTAATAAGTTCTATTTTGGTATCTATAAACTGTCTCTCAATCAAACATTATTTTTTTGCTTTGTTGTAGAACCTAGACAATGATCAATAGATGAATTCACATTAATTTTTCCTTCATATAGCTAGCAAAAATAAAAATAGTTAAGGTTTGACAAGAACAATATAAATGAAGCATTCTCTCAAGGTATCCACATAAGTCTTCACATCTTAGAATGTAAAAAATGTAAGAATTGTAGTAGTCCTCGAGATCAGGTATCATTCATTGAATACCCACAACTTATTACAACAAGTGGAACCCATAGAATTAACACAAGCATTATATCAGAAATTTTAACATTGCTACTTTCAACAACATATTGAAAAAGGAAAGAACATATAAATGAACAATCTAGATCTCATAACGTATAAATAGCATGGAACTAACCTCTGTTGTTGTACCACATGCCTTCATGCAGGAAGGACTTGCTGGCTCTGGCAACTCTGTGATGATTATCACCACTTCAATGACCTGTCCAGTGCTTCTGAGGTCTTCTGAGCTGCATGTCGTTCCACTTCCAAGTTTTACATGTTCCCTATGAACAGAAAGTAATGCTAAGCAAGAAAATCATTAGTTGATGTAATTACTGAAGTTAAAAACAAAGATTTCAATTATTTAAAGAAGCAGAAAAGAAAGAAAGATGCCTACCAAGTGGTGTGACACACTGAGCAGGAAAGGCGAGAAAGCGGTATAAGCGAATATTATTTATGCACCACTTTACTTAAAATGATGAAGTTCTCTTATACGCCTAACATCTGTAATTTACTCTACACTCTTGGATCAATTAAAAACACAGAAACCTCAAAATGTATTTGCAGTTTCAGTGTACCTTCTTTTGCTTTCTCAATACCATATAACTTGAAGGCTCGTCTATTTGGAAAATCTGCAATGACTCATTAGCCGTGGCATCCAGCTTGAGAAAAATTGTCCCTGTTTTGGATAGAAGGTCATACTTTTCAGTGCAACTTAAATGGTCAATGTTTAGCAAGAGTAGGAACACTACAAGAAATTAAGGCACATACAATGAGATTTCTGTTAACACAGTCGATAGTAATTGACATTCCCACCTAATATCTGCTCAAGGGTATAACAAACCTCTCATTCTCTCGTATAACAAGAAGATCCCACTTGATCGAACTTGGACATCACTTCCAATATACCACAGAATTAAGCTGAAAGTTAAGAAAATAACTAAACATGTTCAAAATAGGAAAGGGAATATATAAGATCAACCAAAATACGAAAACCTCTACAAACAAACCAAGCTCCAAGTTGCAAAGCACTTTCCTGAGAAGCAACGAGAGATGACTCTTTTGACTTGGTGCATATAATTATCAGAGGCCTTGCTCAATATTTTACTGGAGAAGGATCAAAGAAACACACAAGACCAACATAATAAATCAAGCTTAAAAACAGCTATATGCAAGAGATGAATGGAATCTAGTTGGAAAAAGTATAAAACAACTTCATAAAATGCTTGGTCAATGGCACATACCTATATCGATTAGGGGTAAATATGTATCCCTATCATCCCAAACTTCTGAGACATAAAGTTGGTGCATACTACAAATGATGAGCAACTCCAACTCTAAAACAACGACAAGCTACTTTGTTAATTATGAAAAATGTGTTTCTTTCTTTCTCTTTTGCATTTTCTTATTTGTGGGCTTGATGTCCTTAATGTAGCCTGATATTTTATCCTCAAAGTAATCACAACTCAGGGCCTATTCTGCCACTTGTGTTGTTCTTGCAAAACACTAAACCAAAGAAAAACAGAATTACAGAACAAAACGAAGAAGAACAGATCTAAACCATCGCAGGTTTGAAGAAGAACAAAACCATAAACCATCGCAGATTCGCAGGTTTGAAGAAGAACAGAACGAAAAAGCCACCAAAGAAGCAGGTTACCACTTACCAAAGGTCCAGATCTGATCTCTGAGTCTGAGTTTCTTCTACTTCTGAGTTCGTCTTCCTTCGATTTGTTCTTCTTCTCTCTTCGTCTTCCTTCTTCTTCGATTTCTTCTTCTTCTTCCTTCGATTTCTTCCAAGTCTTTCAGTCTTCTTCCCTTCGATTTCTTCTTCTTCTCTCTTCTGGCTTTCTTACTTGGATCTGAAAAAAGAAAAAAATCGATCAGTCTTACTTGGACCTGAGTCGCCTCCTTCCTCGGTTCCTCGCCTCCTCTGGTTCGTCGCCTCGGTTCCTTGCCTCCTCGCCTCATCGCCTCTCTGTGTGTTTGAGAAGGGGAATTCTAAATGTCGAGTAAACCAAAATCTGAAAAAATGACAAATGAGGGTTTGTGATCTTAACCGTCCGATCGTATCAAGATCTGTAAAAAAGAGATTTAATTTGATATTTGATTAAAATCGAAGCGCTATCCTAAATGTAAGTAGCATAGCGCTTCGGAAGCGCTATGCAAGCACTTTAAAAGCGCTATGGTAGCTTTGGTAACGTTTTTTCTCATAGCGTTTTTTAAAGCGCTATCTAAGACATAACTAAGATAGCGCTTAACTGAAAAAAAAATTAAAAGCGCTATTGTAGTGTTTTTTTTTTTTTTAATTTTTTTTAAAGACAAATAAGCGCTATCCTAGTGCCCACTTGGATAGCTCTTTAAAAAAGCGCTATCTAAGTGGCGTTACCTAAGCTAATATTTGTAGTAGTGAACCCTGTTTCACGTCAAATCTTCACCATCACCGCACTGTCCCTCTCTCTGTCCCCATCCCTCACGGCCACCATCACAAGGCGGACAGAACAGATTCAACCGCCGCAACAAAGCCACCACAACCACGCCGCGAAACAGAGCTGCACCGCGACTCTGTTCCGCCTCGCCACAGACCGTATTCCTCCCCTCTCTTCGTCTCGAGCTCCTTCCTGCCTCCTTCTCTCACGACCACCGTCACGACCAGACCGAGCATCACCGCCACCACCTCGCGAGACAGACTCCCAATCAAGAAACGGGGAGCTCCTGTTTCGTGGTCTTCCTTCTCTATTTTTTTCCTGTTTTCTTGGTGTTTCCTCACCCTCTCTCTTCTTTTGCAGGTTTTGGAGACGTTTGGAGGACGGGACGGTTGCGAGAAGCGAAGGAAGGCCGCGAGAGCGGCGCTGTCGGGCTGGAGAAGAAGGTGGAGCAGCGCAGAGTACTGTAGCAGAGGAGGGAAATGGTCAAATTCCGTTTTTGGCTATTCACACCCCCGGTTCTGTTTTGTACCACCATAGAGCGTTTTTGGACCATTTGTCTCAGGATTCGTGTTCTGACCACCCGCTGATCTGCTGAGTACCACCACATCGAGTTTGTGACAAACTAAATGGGTTGTATAAGTTATTTTGATTTATTTTACTGAATTGTGTGCTTAATTGTTAATTACAATTTATTTCTGAATTTTGATAAATTGCTTTCACCTTGCATGTTCGAGAAATTAAACTTGATATGTTTGGTTGTTAGAATTACCCTTTATTCATATTCAAAGCATGTGCTAAAAATATTAAGCTTAAACTTTGATTAAGTGTGCCCTAAAAAGACACTTAATACTTGGTAAGAGCGTATTTGCTTGAAATAATTTGTTAATGTTTGATAGAAACATGATATAAGTCGAATTGGATTTTAACGATCACATATTCGGTGTAAGCAAGGGATTCTCATCCCTAACGCTTCTCGTTTTTAAATTCAGTAATTTAGATTTCAATAATTTTACTAACTCATTGGTGAGTCCAAGCCCACAAAACCCATTTCATTTATCTTTTATTTTAGTTTTCGTATTTTTAATTTATTTTTAGTTTAGCTTTAAAAATGTTGTAACCCCATTTTCCATTTAAATTAGTTTAATTAAATTCTAAAATTCAATTTAATTCACCTTCCTCGTGGGATCGACCCGTACTTGCCGTTGTCTACCAGTTAGGCACCGTGCACTTGCGGTTATTACAAGTGGGTAAAATTAACCTATTAATTTCGGTTAGTTAAACCTGCATCACATACCCCAAGAAAATGGCCTTCTTAGCCCTAGCATCAAGCTTATTTTCTTTCACATGGTAGTAGGCAATACAACCGAAAACTTTCAGTATACTGTAATCAACATGTTCACCTGACCACACCTCATAAGGTGTTTTGCAGTCTAATGTAGAATGTGACGATCTATTAATCAAGAAACATGCGGTGGCTATTGATTCAGCTCACCATTCTCTGCCAAGACAAGCATTGGAGCGCATACACCTAGCTCTTTCAAGCATAGTACAGTTCAATCTCTCAGCAACTCCATTTTGTTGTGGCGTGTCTCTAACAGTCCAATGTCGAACAATTCCTTCCTGATCACAAAACTGTTTGAAAGTACCCTCAGTATACTCGGTACTATTATCAGACCTCAAAGTCTTCACCTTTCTTCTAGTTCTATTCTCAACCATTGTTCTCCACCTTTTAAATGTCTCAAATACTTCATTCTTGGACTTCAAAATATATACCCATGTGTAACGGGAATAATCATCTATGAAGAAGACAAAGTACCTGGAACCTCCCTTAGAGGCGACCTTCGCTGGCCCCCACACATCTGTATGCACATAGTCTAGAATACCTCTGCTCATGTGCTTGCTTGTACTGAATTTTACCCTGCATTGTTTTCCATATACACAATGCTCGCAAAACTCCATAGTCGATTTTTGCATACCCTTCAGTAACCTTTGTTTGCTCAGTAGAGGCAATCCTCTTTTTCTGTCATATGCCCAAGTCGCATGTGTCATAACCTAGTGTTTTCCTATGAAGAAGTTTCCACTGCCACATTTTCTGTTACCCGTGTTACCCATCAAGGTGTACAAGTTACCTTGTTTGATCCCTTTCATGACAACCAAAGACCCACGGACAACCTTTAAAACTCCACCTACCGCTGTAAACTTACAACCATTGGAGTCTAAAACACCAAGCGAGATAAGGTTCTTTTTCAAGGCTGGGACATGTCCCACATCAGTCAAGGTTCTCACAACACCATCATACATCTTAATCCTCATTGTTCCAATTCTAATTGTCTTGCAAGCGTAATCATTACCCATCAGAACAGTACCACCATCAATTTGCTCATAGGTAGTGAACCACTCCCTGTTTGGGCACATATGGTAAAAACATCAGAGTCAAGGATCCATCTCCTAGAGATTTTTGTGTTTTCACCCGCAACTGAATAACATTCTTCATCCTTTTTCGTACTAGATGCATAACTTGTTTTACTATTATCACCTTTATCTTGTTTTTTCTTGCCCTTCCAACTGTTATCATGATTACTCTTACCTTGATTTGGACAATTTTTTCTAATATGCCTCCACTCTCTACATTTGTGACATTGTGGACCTCTAGATTTTTCACTCTTTGCAGATGATTTCACTTGAGACCTTCCTCTAGCAACCAACCCTTCAGCTTGATCTTTCCCACTACCACTTGATGAAGTTTTCTTTCGAATCTCATTGGACAAGAGTGCACCGATAGTTTCATCAAATGTAAGTTCATCTTTCCCAAACAAAATTGTTTGCACAAGATTTTCATATGACTGCGGCAAGAAGTAAAGCAATATAATTGTTTGGTCTTCATCCTCAATCTTCACATCCACATCTCTCAAATTTGAGATAATCCGTGTAAACTTGACGATATGATCACCAATTGGAGTGCCCTCATCCATTGCTAATCTGTACAATTGGGTTTTCAAGTATAACATGTTTGATAATGTCTTAGTCATAAACTGTGACTCAAGCTTCAATCAAACATCAGCTGTCGTAGTCTCTTCAGTAACTAAAAAAACTATGTCTCTATCCAGACACAAGCAAATAGCAGCACGAGCCTCCAAATCCAATTCTTCCCATTCATCATCTGACATGGTTTCAGCCTTTTTATCCTTCCCTAGTAATGTCTTGTGTAATTTCTGAGAAATAAGCAAATTCCTCATTTGTATTCTCCAATATATCCGAAATCGTTCTTACCATTAAATTTCTCGATTTCATACTTCCCCACATGTGCCTTGCTCACCTTGGATGACATTGCAAACAAAACCTATGACTTTCTAGACAAAAAGCTTCACTACGGTTTTTGTTCAAACAATTTGTGCACAAACAAACCCTAGCACTTTTGAATCTTCACAATCTTGAGTAGAACAATTCAAAATCAATTTCCCTTAGTGCTCTGATACCAATTGTTGCGCCTAATTGCGGAAGCAGGTAAACACCAACAATTGCACACAAGTACCACAAGGATCCAATCAATTAAATAGAGCAACTAGCAATGAAAGTAATTAGAGAAAACCAATAACATACCACAAGAGACACAAAGTTTACGTGGTTCGGCGAATTGCGCCTACGTCCACGGTGAGGTGATTCCACTATATTCAAGAACAATGTACAAAAAGATGACAATTCTCACACAATCCTCAACAAGAAATGAAACAATTCCAACAATTATCTTTCTCTATTCCCTGTGCTTCACAGTTTTTCTACATTCAATAATAAAAATAGCTACAGTTTCTAGTATATATATAGGAACAACAGTTTCATGTTTCCTAGAATTTGTTTCCTATTCAAAAAATAGTTTCCTGTTTCACAAAATAGTTTCCAAAAGTCCAAACAGTTTTCTGTTTCAAACAGAAGTCCAAACAGTTTCTTGTTTCACACTTATCAAATCGCTTGAATCGGGAAACTCAACATATCAAACCCAAAAAGAAATTTGACATTTTGGGCCCTAAATGTTTGATATTAATTATAAACTAGATATTCAGCCAATGCTTATTAACACGAGCATCACATTAGATTATACCAATTAAAAGTTAAAATTGTATAACTTACTCATCTCTTTGTTTCAATGGAACAAATTACTCTTCATTTTAAATTCAGAATCATATCAATTTGGAAAACTTTAAAATGTGTACATGTAAAAGCTTCCTAACAGACAGGCAAATTGAAACCACAGCTAATAGAAGCGAGAAGGCACTGGCAGCATCCCAGGAGCTTCTGGAGGTGGTCATACGTTGTGAACTGCTTAATGAGATATCCAGTGGAATCCAGTCACAGTTAACGGAATAATGTCCAGATCCATGCCATGGCTTATCATCTTCAGGGTACCAAAATGCCACAGCAATTTTGCTGGACTGTCCTATTGCAAATTGAACATCCTGCATTTAATTAACAGATTTATGATTAATTTCCTTCACACTAAGCCGATGGGAGTATTCTGATGAGGCACACTGGGTGTGGTTAAGGATTCAAAAGGACAGTAGCATAGAGATTTAACCTGTTGAAGACGATCCATGGTTCTCAAAGGCCTTGAGAATTCAAGATAGAACTTTCCCTTTTTACCAGCTGATCCATAAGGGTTGTCTTCCTGCACGAAACCTGGGGAAAAGGATCACACATATAACATCAGCAACCACAAAAAGTGGTAAAAAGTAGTTTGCAGCCTAAAAAAAAATCCTAATAAGGAACTGATGAAATATTTGAAATAAGATAACTTGCTGAAAAAGAAACATGTATTTGCATGGTCATGGAGATATAGGCCCCAAATGCGTTCGTCATGTGTGTATGTGCTCAGCAAATGAGAAACATGTAGGGCTACACGATGATAAAACCCCAACACTGTTTTTTTTAACTTTTTTATCAAGTAATTTCCCTCGAGATAGCCTTATTACACATGCATGGCGAATTGTTTTATTATCAACCATTTTTTTTTTTTTTTTTTGTTTTATAAAAACGAGCGGGGTTATTTAGGATCCCCGAACCTTAGAAATGAATTACAATCACTCATACATTCACTCGTTACATCATCCACAGGACAAAAAACTTGCTTAAAATCTATAACTAAGAACCTAATTAGTTCTAGAATCACCGTCTCCAAGTTGGGGAGTAACCCTGCAAAATGTTCTGCTACTAAAGTAGTTGCATGATAGACCTGCCATAACTTTTCTTCCTCATAAGTACCAATCAATCCTTTAATCACTCTCATGACGTGATTTATACCTAATGTGGGCCCCAGGATGTACGAGAAGTCGTCGTAAGGATACGAACCACAATGAATCCTGATATAAAAACCATTGAATGCTAGCACTAATCTAGCATCCATACAAGGTTCTAATAAGCATTTGCATTCTACTTGTATTATCATCAGCAGTTACCTGAATTTAGGATTTGTCTTCTTGCTTCGAGAGGACCTTCGAGGAACATCTGCCGTGGGAGTCTGTATTGTGGTAACCTCCCGTTCTTTTTCACTATTGTTTTGCCCTACCTTTGCTGCTTCCTCTTCAAGTGAAGTTTGAATTTCAGCGACCACTGCCTCCATGCCTATTCGTGCAATTTCTGACTGCACAGCCTTAACGTTTTGGGGTGTTAGGCAAGTCATGAGCGTTGTGGGATCTTCCCCCAGTCCTCCGAAACCAGCGATCGCGCGAAGTACCTCCACTACTTGCATTGGGTTTTCCTCGGAGTTAGATATGGGGGTAGACAGACCTGGCTCCGCTGCTACTTCAGCGTCTGAATCCGCAGCCTAAATCGTTGTTTCAATCCCATTGGGTGAGTAACATGCATCCCTACAATCATCCCTACAATCATCCAACAACCCAAACTCTGCCTGCTGATCTGTTTCAGCGCCTGCTGTCTGGATCGCAGCAGTTGGTACCTGTAAGTCAGCCCGTATTTCCTGTGTGACATCAGCACTAGACGGCTTCTTAATCGAACCAGTTCGAGGAAAGTGACCTGATTCGCGGACGGGAGAAAGAGCTCAAGCTGCGACAGTTCCTGGAACCACCTCTGCTGGACCGAAACAGAGAGCAGGCTCCCCTGTTTCGGTGCTGTTGGCTGGCTGAGACAACCCATTCTGTGCGGTTAGAGACTGCGTTTCCTCGGCTTTGTGCATTGGCACACCTGACGAAGACATCACCGAGTGCCCGGACACCTTTTTCACACCTGAAACAAGCTGCCCAACTTGAATTTCACTAACAGTTTGCGACGCCGCCGCATGATTAGAAAGGGTACTCTTTGATTCCGAATTGACATCCTTATCATTTGGAGTCAGCTTTGGGTGGTGTCCAAGAACCTGTTCAATCTCTGAAGTTGTATACCCCGCCTCTAATAGGCATTCCTCCGTAGATTCGGATTTGACCCCGGTTTGAGCATGCTCTAATTTCTGACCCGTTGTGTGAAAATCCGCTGGAGCATCCTCCTCTTCCTCAGTATTCTCCATTAGAGCCTCAAAGGTGTTTGACAAAACCACCTTTCCTGGATCAGTTGCCCCCGACTTGGTATCCACGACTCCCTCCGGAATCTCCTTGCCTTTGCTATTTTTTGATCCACTCACACCCACGTCCGAATTTGAAGAATTTTCCTTTCTAAGCACTGGAACATAATGTTGCTTGGTAATAATATTTTCTGCCTTAGATTTGACTACCTTCTCAGTCTTACCAATGTCCGAGACTCGGCCTCTGGCCTTAATGCCGAGCTTCTTGCGACAAACAGTCTCCTGATGCCCTATCAAAGAACAAAAATCACAATATTTGAAACCTGGCTATTCTATCTTCTACCAAAAACCTCTATTATTGGCTCTATCAATCCATACTCTGTTTGGTAATTTGTCTGCCAAAGTCATCTCCACGCACACGTGGGCAAAGCCCGGGCGCGATAAACATCTAGTATGGTCGTCCATTCGCAAAAAATCACCAAATGAATTGACAATTGCTTTTAAAATAGGGGGATGAAAAAGATGTAAAGGTAAGTTAGGCAACTCTACCCACAATGGCACCGAGATCGGGTCCTCCTTCAGACTGAAACCATCATGCCAACGGAAAGCTTTAAACCGAACGCCACGAATCAAGAAGGAATCCCGCGACAATACTTTTTTTGCTTCCTCCTCCGATTGAAGACGAACTAAGACATGCCGTTGATTGAGTAAACCAAGCGAAAAATCGCCCATAATTCCCCAGGTTCTGTGAATCGAATCTCGAATGTCTTCCAATGTAGGACGGTAGCTTGAGAATTTTAAAACGATCACATGTTTTTCCATAAACTTCTCCCCACGGACTTCATCCGTTGCCGTAATGTCAATCGCTGGAGCGCCCTCTTTATGGAATCTAGTTCCTTCAACCGGAATCTCCACAACGTCGGCCACCAGTATTTTTCCCAAAATTTGTGCGAAAGAGGGCTTAGCCGCTCCTTCCACGGTTCCCCCATTAGCAGGTTTCCCCAGCATGTGGGGAGGGATGGCGGCAGGAGGCGCCGACATCACATTCAGATCGGTGCCAGTGTCGAAAACCAAAACAGAATCAGCAGAGTCAAAACTGTGTAAAACCTGTCTCTGTACCGTAACGGTGCACAAACCGATCTCAGAACCGTATCGGCGGCTGTGACGAAGAGATCACTGCAACCGAAACACGAGCACCCGATCTGAATCTCAGCCAAGACGGGAACAGAGAGCAAGGTGACTGCCTGGATCTGTTCTGTGAAACCTGAAAACGTCCAGTAGCGGCCAGTATCGGCCCGAATCGGCGTGTCGCGACCAGAGATAAGCCAGCAATGGCCGGCAATGGGTGGCTGAGCCGCCTAGGGTTGTCACATGCTTTACAACCATCCATTTTTAGCTCTTAACGAATGTGTGGATTTGGGATTTAATCCAAAATTGGACAGTTGTAACAGTTATCAGTTCTTAATTATTGCATGAAATCATGAACAGGTTGAGGTTAACAGCAACAAAAATAATAAGTGAAAGTTGACTACCGGAGTGAACTGTGAAGCTATCATGCCACCATGCTCCTCTCCAGTCATTTTGTGCACTAGAATCATTCACTGAAAATAATAACATCACAAAATTTATTAGAAGGAATTCATAAGTTCATAATGCAAACTCAAGAACCTTCTACAAGCTTGACATAGCACATAGTGAAATGAATCTACAGAACTGAAACATATTAGTCATACTCTTGTCATACTGGCTGAAGTACCAACCTGAGAAATTATCCAAATTCAACTTCTGCATGGAGTGGTCTGATGTTTTAGTGTCTAAATCGCCTATAACATGTCTTTAGAGCCAGAAATTTTAACCAACCCATATATGAACTTTTCCCCTGGCTTGTAAAAATTTTCTTGCCTGCAATTATTTTACCTCACAAGTGTGTTGAAAGTTGATGATATTCGGTTATAGATTTAGGAGATAGCACACTACAAGACGAGAATATACCCAAGGCTCAACACTGTAGTATACAAGAATAGACGTTGAATACCTGAAGGACTGATACCATCAAGGTATCTACAATGTGGATTCCAAGAGTACAGATCGACCAGATGACCAAACCTATCAAGCAAAATCCAAAGATATAAAATGAAAATCCCAGATACTTCAACTATAATAAAATAGAGAATTCAATTATGTCACCTGTCATTTCCATTTCCTTCACTGTTATCTACCAAGTTGCCACCATAGAGTCGTCCTGGAATAGCATTGCCTATTGAGAAATGCATAATGTCTACTTCATGACCGCGACAAGTCTTGGTAGAGCATTTATCTGGCTCTGCCCCGCATCCACCCATCTTAAGAAAGAAGGATTTTTCTCAGTTCTAGTACTAAAGGAAGAATTTAAAAAACAAAAATAGACAAAACTGCACAATGATACAAGACATTGAATTACGTACATTGTGGTAGGAAGCATTCTCCCCAACTTGAAACATGAGAGCAACAGATGGGCATTTGTTATTATCACTGCATCATAAGAAACTACACTAATCAAATAGGAGCAATAATAAAATTCACAATCAAAAGAAGTCCATCTGATCTAAGATGTTTGTTTTTCTTTTGTAATTTTTAAAATGCGTTTTTTATGTGGTCAAAGCACTGCGTAGTCAATTGCATGCCTAAGGTATCGAATCGCGTGGCAAGTATTAAACAATGTTGCTCGTCTGGGCATGCATAAGATTGCACGGCATAAGTTGCATTCCTAATTGCATACACCACAAAACTATTAGGATTCGTGTTGAAGTTTTCAGTAGAATGGATATTCACATAGATAAAAAAGATTATATCTTAAAGGTATATGATTTAATTAAAACCGACACAATAAAACAAGTATTTGAATGTTCAGCTTGTCAGGCTTCAAAGTTCATCATTCAAGACTAAACTGAGAAAGAGATGCAAACAAAGTATCCACTTACCCTTTAGTGTAAACATAGTCCCCATCAACTTGTAGCATGAAGAACACATGGTTCCCGTCGTGCAAAGTCTACAACAACCAATCAAAACAATTCCATCAAGATCTCGACTAAACAGAACAATACCCACCAAAAAATTAATCTGTGAAACAGGAAACAGAGTGAAATAGGAAACAACCTGTTTTGTGAAACAGGAAAAACTGTGAAGCACATGGAATAGAAAAAGATAATTCCTTGAATTGTTTCATCTCTTGTTGAGAGATTGTGTGAGAATTGTCATCTTCTTGTACCTTGTTCTTGAATATAGTGGAATCACCTCACCGTGGACGTAGGCGCACTTTGCCGAACCACGTAAACCTTGTGTCTCTTGTGGTATGTTTTTGGTTTTCTCAAATTACTTTCATTGCTAGTTGCTCTATTTAATTAATTGGATCCTTGTGGTACTTGTGTGCAATTGTTGGTGTCTACCCGCTTCCGCAATAAGGTGCAACATAATCACAAGTAAATGTGGCCGTAATCAGTAATTGAAATGCTGACACTGTAAAATCTGACATATCACCAATATTTAGTATCAGATTTCACAAAATCACATATATTGGTGACAATATCAACCATCTATGATTGCGACATCTATGATCAAATTTTCAATCAAAACTGGAAGTATTAGATCACTTCACTGCATGCAATACCAAAATTACAAGTCTCTAATGAAGCTCCAAGATCATCAATAACTCTACCGAAATGTCATAGAACTAAAAAAATCCCAAATAAAAAATCAGCCCAAAAACACACAAAAAGAACAATAAAAGCCTAGTGAGATTTCAAAGAACCATTAGAATCCCAAAGCAAAAAACTCCTCATGAATCCAAATTTACAAAAGATAGAGACAACCCCACATCATTAATCAACCCAAGAAGCTAAAAAATTACAAAATTTCACTTCAAAGCAAAAATTCCAAAGAATTAGGAGAACCCAAATTAAAAAACCAAATTTTATCTGATAAGCAAACACTACAATAAGTTTTCGAGTAATACTATAGTGCACTGGTAAAGTGTCTGATAACTTGTCTGGTGGCTACCAACATCGTAGGATTGCATTGAGTTGTCTGATAACTTATCTCGATGCAATCCTACAAGTTATCAGGCACTTTACCCGTGCACTTAAGAAAAACTGAAGTTTTCGAATTGGAGATGACATCACCAATCACCAAAACACACAAAAACCCCAAATGATTGGAAACACACCTTTACAGTCATCTTTCCACCTTTATAAGCATGATCTTCATGTGGGTCAAGAGCGGGAAGGAGAGAGAACTCAAACCCATCAACTTCGCTCCAATCATCTGCGTGGCCATCAAGGGTGACGACCCCAGGCTTGAAATTTGCTCGAATTCGTGTATCAGAGTTGGATTCGCAACCCCATTCACCACTTTCCTGGTGTGAGTTGGCGAATCTGATCAAAGGGGTTGTGAGAATTGTGAAGCAGAAGAATAGAGTGTAAAGCATTGTTGATCGATCAAGGAGGGATTTTTACAGGAAAGGATGGATTTTGACACAGTGGGGTTGATGGGTTTTGCTGTTTGATTGGTTTTTTAGTTCAAGTTGACTGAATTGGAGAGAGATAAGAAGTGGATAAGGTGACTTTGAATGGTATTGTAAATGGAGCCGCCATGGCGATGTAAATGAACAGAAATTCTAAAATCTGTTGCTGGATTGGACCAGTCCAAGTCAAAATAATTGGACCCAGTTTAGGAGTGCTCTAATTGTAAAATTAGCATTAGGGATCGAAAAAAGAGTCAAAATAGTTGGCTTGTGGCAACGATTACATACTCGTTTTTTGGCAATAGTTTGCGGAGCTTTAGAGCTTGAAAAGGCGCTATTATAATTTTAAAATACAAACTTTGAGATTGTTCATTAGAATGAAGTCGGGATAAAAAGTTTCTGGTATCACTAGATAAAGCTAGTATGGAAACAAGGAGGTGACACTAGTTTTGATTGGTCACTACACCAAATTGACATTTTTGTAACAACCCCTAAAACAGTATCACTTTTGAAATGTAACAATTTACCTAACAATTTTACACATTTTCACAAACAAAATGATACAATAATTGTATCACCATGAAGAGTATGGTTATAAAAGTGATACTATCCATGGTGATCCAACTTATTGTATCATTTTTTTTTGTTACTGTTTTTCATTTTTTTGGCTAAATTTAGTTTTGACTTGAAATTGTTTGGTGAATTACAACATCTCAAAAGTGATATTGTTTTGAGAGTTGTTACAAAAGTGTCAATTTAGTGTTTGTCGACATTTCTCTTTAGCAGATTTAAAGCATGGACTAAGAACTTCAATGAATCTAATGTTATTGGGGTTGGAGGCTTTGGGAAGTTCTACAAAGGAGTTGTTGATGGTCGCTTAAAGTAGCTATTAAGAGAGCAAATCCATCTTCAGAACAAGGCGTTCATGAGTTCCGGACTGAAATTGAGATGCTTTCGAAGCTAAGACACAGGCATTTAGTCTCTTTGATTGGGTTCTGTGAAGAGGATGATGAAATGATTTTAGTATATGATTACATGTCCCATGGTACTCTCAGGGAACATCTCTATAAGGGTAACAACCATCACCTCTCTTGGAAGCAAAGGTTGGAGATTTGTATTGGAGCAGCTAGGGGACTTCACTATCTTCACACTGGTGCAAAGTATACCATCATGTTTGGGACAGCTTATATGATCAGCACCTATAATGTCACAGTAAGACATTTCTAAGAAGTTTGCTAGCATTATGTGTAGGATGTTCTACTCAAGCAAATTCCAATATGCAAATATAAAGCATAATTTCCATCCAAGCATTAAGCATACGAACAATAGCATATGCAAATAATCATACTAATGTAAGCATACATACTTTGACAAACAAATGTAATCTATGAATTAAATTCATACGTAACATACCTGTTTGTCGTAACTGCTGTATAAGATTCAAATGTTGTAAACAATTCAAAGAAATAGTTAGGAACAAATGTACCAGTATTTCTTGGGTTGAGTCGCGGACTAGGTCGCTCTCTTTAAGACGTTTCGTGGCTCTGCCCAAGATTGTGCTAGCAGTTTCGTAGCCCCGCCGTCCCCAGGATAAAACAGCCCAGAATCTTCTCTGTCTCGTTCAAATATGCACAATAGATGAACGGTATACTATTCACCCTTAATCTCCTTATTTGCTCGGAATCAAAATCATCGTAGAAATAAATCAGGATAAAACAAATACTGTTTTTCGCAAAACACTCTGATTTCGAAGAAAAAAAAGCTATGCTAAATCAGCAAGAACTGTCTTCGTTTTGTAAAACTCGAAAAACTCGAAGCAGAAAACGATTTTAGCAATCACTAAGACTTTTTCTGTTTTCTTCATTCTATCAAGCAGAAAACAGTTTTTGCAATCACTCTGTTGTTTCAAGAACTGGAAGAAGCAATCACACTGGCAAGACTAAGAACTGGAAGAAGCTCTGTTCTTCGAAGAAGCTAATATCTGCAAAATCAGATTCCGAAGAACTCTGTTTCAGAGTAGAAGAAACAAAACTCAGGAGTTGTTCTTCGAAGAAGCAGAACTCTGTTTCAGAGTAGAAGAAGCAAAATTCTGGCTCAGATTATCTCTGCTCTGTTTCTCTGTTTTTCAGGTTCAAAAACTGGAAGAAGAAGAAGATCACAAAACTCTGTTTTTCTTGTTTTGAAGAATCAAAAACTGCTGCTCTGTTTTTCGTTTTTAAAAAGCAAAAAACTCTGTTGCTCTTTATTCTCTAAAGCTTTCAATTGATGAACTGTTTTCATCATATCATATAAAGCTCTAAAACAAGAGAATACAAATAGAATGAAAAACGACTATGAAAACAGGGAGCAGATAGCACGCCAGAAAACACGGAGTGATTTAATCCAGAATTTGTGGAACCACTAGCCGAAAGCAGCGTAACCGTTTCCTCTTTTCAGAATTTTAAAATTCGTTTTTAGCAAAAAAAAATATTTGCTTTCTAAATGACCCGACCCGATGGACGGCGGCGGCAGGCGCGAGGGCCTATCTCTCCCCTCCTCATAAAAGAGTGGTACCCCCAAGGGGTCCAAACTCAAGTCCTAACTATCTTCTTATATACTCTACCTCAAAGAGATATATAGTTGATATGGGACTATTCATGAGAATGTGATACAAAGATCAAACCAGGGGAGAGATCCAGGGTTCAAATCCAGGTTAACACAAAATTGGTTTTATTTTAAAAACCCATATGTTCCAACAATCCCCCACTTGGATTTTTAAAACAATTTTCATCGAGCAATCTGTAACATATAAGATTGTGCATAAACAAAAGTGTATTTCGACTTGAACTCTTGCATAGTGTTCATGCTTTAGAATATACTAGAGTAACTCGTAGTTTTGAACTCTATCTCTAACAGACATTACACGCACAACCTTTTCCTGGGTGAAGTCTAAAAAGCCCGTGCTTTACGGCCATGCACGTATATCCCAGTAAGTGAAGGCTCTAGGAATTTTGCCCACAAATTCCATAGGAAGCGGCCAAACTTCCACAATCACTTAGGTGAGTCTATCAAGAGTACTCCTGTAGCTAGGTACTCCACTCCACATAGAGTATAGATCTCATTAAGAGTTTTTAACTCATCCTACTATCGCTTCAGGAATTCATGCTTTAATCTAGGAATGAGATTGTTATTTTGTCAGCATGATTCACATCATATCATTCATAACTTGTTATTACCCATTGAACCTATTTCTTGGGATCTCCAGTCTATAGGTTGGGTTACCATCATGAATGACTCATCCATCTAAGGGCTTTAGTCTCATTCCTTTCGAGGTTTTGAAAACATTTTCTCTAGCTAATCCTTTCGTCAAAGAAATAGCCGAGTTCGCATCAGTTCGTATTTGATCCGATCTCACAGCACCAGTAGATAAAATTCTCTAACCGTACTGTGCTTACGACGTATTTGTCGTTTCTTGCCGTTATAATAACGGTTCTGTATTTTTCGCAATAGCCGCGGTACTATCGCACTGGATCAAGACAAATGGAATCAGTCTTTCCCATACAAGGATCTCTGCTAGCAGGTTTCTCAACCAACCTGCTTCTTCACTAGCCGTAGCTAATGCTATAATCTCTGACTCCATCGTGGACTGTGCCAAAATGGTCTGTTTCTTTGATTTTCAAGAAACAGCTTCACCAGCTATATTGAAAATATAGCCACTGGTGGCTTTGGAGTCATCTGAAAGGGTGTTCCAATCAGCATCGCTATATCCTTCAAGGACAGCGGAAAACTTCTGTAATCCGAGGTTCGTAGTCCTCTTAAGGTACCTCATGACCTTTTCAATTGCATCTATTAGGCTCCTTGAAAACTAAGGGAAACCTTCTTTACTGAAAATACATAGTAATCGAGGCCAAGAAGTTCATTTCCGTTTACTTCTCCTAGGCTCAGATTCTATGACTTTATCAGTTTCATGCATTCTTATCATAGGCACGTTATTTGAGGATATACCCCCACTATTCCTCGAAATAACCCCCACTATAAATGCAATTTATCTTTTCATGAAAAAAATCCTTGAGAAACACAAAAAGTCTTTTCACGAAAAATCAGAATTCACAAAATTATTCTTAGCATGTATAAAAATATACGTAAGCTTCCCATTAAGGGACTTTTGAACTTCGGTCCTTCTAACTATTGTCAAAAACAGGTTTAGCTACCTTTTTGAATGCATATTAAATGACGGTCTTCTTGCTATCTGAAGATGACCATGCATTCAACTCGTAAGGACCTATAAAATGAGAATATCGAATAAAATACTCATTCTATTCATCTCGCTATTCTCATTTTTTCTTTTAAGTTCAAGGATCAACTAAGAATATCATTAGAACACGTACCTTAAATTCAACTTCTGAATTTTTCAAACTTTGATGTAAACATCAAGCTATATTTGTTCAGCCTCTGGGAATTTAGTTGCAAATTTTGATAACAAAGTTCCGCAACAAAATCAAGCAATAGCTTCAATTGATCTATTTTGTCATCAACATCATCATCATGAGAACTTATCCTTTCAATAAGAATACATGTCCTCATGTGGAAGTCCGACCAACTTATGGTCTGAGCTAAATCATTTATGTATTGACATCAAGAACAAAATTCCCATGTTAATCTGTATATAAATGATTCCTTATAGCCTCCTTATGTCAAACATCAACTGTAACATTAAACTCAAGGTTTTTCTTTCCATCAATTTTATTGATAATTAGAGGCATTCTAATTTGCACAATAGATCAATTATTGTTCTCACCAAAATAGACTGAATCATCCAAGGTTTAGAGTATAGACTACATTTTACATGTCATCATGTGTATATGTATGTCAATCTCTAACTACGTTAATCATATTGTAAATTAATATGATTTCAATATGGTTGTAAAGTCACCATAAAAATATCTTTAAAATTACACAACATGGTAAACCACCATTATAGATAAAGATATCTGAAATTGTAAACGTAGTTGTAAAACTCTAAATCATGTGACTCTTTAAATATAACCCTCTTTCTAAACTTTTCAAATATTACCATGGATTGTGTCCTTGCATAGTTTCTACCATAACCAATTTATAAAATAAATAAATGGAGAAACTTGCTTCCATCCCAATTTCACAACAAAACACTATTACCCAAGGATACGTAAAAGCAACATAGTGCTAACAAGACTAAAATTCAATCCTTGAAACAAATTTTGTTTAGGCGAATGGGATCCATAACAAACAGACACATTCAAGCAACATGGCAATAACATACACTTTCTTGAATAGTCCAACTTGTACATAACAAGGAAAGCGTCTCATTCATGTATTTTGTTTGGCTCTTCAAAAGCAATATTTCAAAGCTTTCATACATATCCTCATTTATTACTTTTAGACTTATATGGCCTTCATAAACATGGTTGCTACTCCATTTTTATGTTTGTTACATAACAGGAAAATATTCTCAAACTCAATTGAAGGATATTTCCAATCAACGAGTGTATAACTAATACATGAGAATCATGAGGATATAGCTTATTCTATAACCATAAATAAGAGTCAAATCAAAATGCATATAATCATCCTTGCATAACAAAACAGTGTGTCCATGAGCTTATATATATCAACTTCTACTAATATTTTTGTTACCAACAGTTGGATCAATTTCTAAAAGAAGCCTAAGTTCCTGACTCAGAAATTTTATGCTAACGAAAAGCATTGAGTTCAGTATGTTAACTCTTCATCGCTAATCTATATGTATCCAACTATATATGATTCACTTCTTTTACACTTAACTCAAATCTTATGTGTGATCACATGTGTGCATTCTTGTATTACAAATACATGCAAACTTTGTTTAGCAAATTCAGTATTTGTAATCATGGCAGAAAAAACACGTCTTAAAATTGTTTGGGACAACTTATATGATCAGCACCTATAATGTCACAGTAAGACATTTCTAAGAAGTTTGCTAGCATTATGTATAGGATGTTCTACTCAAGCAAATTCCAATATGCAAATATAAAGCATAATTTCCATCCAAGCATTAAGCATACGAACAATAGCATATGCAAATAATCATACTAATGTAAGCATACATACTTTGACAAACAAATGTAATCTATGAATTAAATTCATACGTAACATACCTGTTTGTCGTAACTGCTGTATAAGATTCAAATGCTGTAAACAATTCAAAGAAATAGTTAGGAACAAATGTACCAGTATTTCTTGGGTTGAGTCGCGGACTAGGTCGCTCTCTTTAAGACGTTTCGCGGCTCTGCCCAAGATTGTGCTAGCAATTCGTTTTTAGCAAAAAAAAATATTTGCTTTCTAAATGACCCGACCCGATGGACGGCGGCGGCGGCAGGCGCGAGGGCCTATCTCTCCCTCCTCATAAAAGAGTGGTACCCCCAAGGGGTCCAAACTCAAGTCCTAACTATCTTCTTATATACTCTACCTCAAAGAGATATATAGTTGATATGGGACTATTCATGAGAATGTGATACAAAGATCAAACCAGGGGAGAGGTCCAGGGTTCAAATCCAGGTTAACACAAAATTGGTTTTATTTTAAAAACCCATATGTTCCAACACATCATTCATAGGAATGTGAAGACGACTAACATTCTCCTGGATGAGAATTGGTTTGCCAAAGTTTCTGATTTCGGTCTCTCGAAAACAGGTCCTAGCACTGTCAATCAGACCCATGTTAGTACAGTGGTGAAGGGTAGCTTTGGTTACTTGGATCCAGAGTACTTCAGAAGACAACAATTGACAGATAAGTCCGATGTATACTCTTTTGGTGTCGTCCTATTTGAGGTCCTATGTGCGAGGCCAGCACTCAATCCTAGCCTTTTGAGAGAACAAGTTAGTCTTGCTGATTGGGCTCTACATTGTCAAAGAAAGGGAATTCTTAAGGACATCATTGATCCTTAACTCAAAGGAAAGATCATTCCTGAATGCTTTAAGAAGTTTGCAGAGACAGCTGAGAATTGCTTGGCTGATCAGGGGATCTTCCGCCCAACGATGGGTGATGTGTTGTGGAACCTTGAGTTTGCTCTCCAGTTGCAAGAAAACCCGGACAAGGACCCGACCAAAGATGGACCCTCTAAGCAAGGACCTGACAGTGAGAAAGGCGAGGATTCAGACATGACCAACCCAAATGCAGCCTTCTCTCAACTTATTGATCCAGCTGGACGATGATGATAAAAGTCTTCATCCCTCCTCTGCCATCGAATCATATAGGATCGTCAATGTTCACATCTGCACAAACAAGGCTAGTTCTTTTGGGTTACTTTTCTGCCGTATTAATCAAATCTGAATTTTTCATTTCTTCCAACAAACAAGCTAGAAGTCTTTTGACAATATAAGAGTGAAATTAAGTATTCAACAAAAATGTTGCAGAATGACCAACTATAATCATCAGTAATATCAGTACTACAATTATCAATATACCAAATTCTATCATATGCTATGTAGATCGGATGGGAGTTATAGAACCAAGTCACGAAGTTGACTGAGAAGATGTAGGAAGATCTCGGAAGGGGTTGGGAGGCATTTGCAAGTCGCCAACAGATTTTTGTAGCATTTCAACAACCATACTCATTGAAGGCCGATTTGCTGAATGCGTTTGTATACACCAAAGACCAACTATAATCATCTTTATGACACTTTCTTCCTCAAACATCTCTTTGAATCCTCCTAATCCCATGCTTTCATGTTGTTCCAAGTGATTGTAAATTCATTGAGGAAAATATATCTCACTGATATTCTCCACTGTCGCATCAATGTTCTTTCTTCCACCGACCATTTCCAGCACCATCATTCCATAACTATAAACATCCGATTTTGAAGACACGCCTCCAAAATTCCTACAACAGATTTCTGGTGCTATATAACCTATAGTTCCACGGGCATTAGACATTGAAACAATACTCTGATCTTTTGTTGGGCAAAGCTTAGCCAACCCAAAGTTAGAGATCTTCGGAATGAAGTCCTCATCCAGGAGAATGTTATGAGGTTTAATGTCAAAATGCAGAATGCGAGCATTACAACCACGATGTAGGTACTCTAACCCATCAGCAATTCCAAGAGCAATTTGATATAGCTTTTCCCATTCCAAAGGATGTGTGGAGCTTGCACCCTTCTTATTATAGATGAACTTCTCAAGAGATCCATTGGGCATGAATTCGTAAACAAGAGCTCTTTTAGGACCTTCATAGCAAAACCCGATAAGGCTAACAACATTGACGTGGTTAGTCCTCCCAATTGTGTTGGCTTCATTGATGAATTCTTCTCCGTTGCCTTTCGATTCAGTCAGAACCTTAACGGCAACAAGATGCCCGTCGTTAAGCTTCCCCTTGAAAACACTTCCATATCCTCCTTGGCCTAGTTTATCCTTGAACGAGTTGGTAAATCTTTTGAGGTCCGAATATGTGTATCTATGAAGACCAAGGGGTCCATAATTTTCCAAAAACCTGTCAACATTAGCACTGTCTCCAGCTTTGTTACTCCATGTATTGTAGCATTCAGGTCTGGTTTGGTAAACCCTATGAACATGAGAACTCGCAGAGAGTTTTTCCTAAAATCCAATGTGCAACAACATTGACGTCACATAAAATATGTTTCTCTTGTACTACTTTTGAAACTTTGTTTTAATCATATTTATTTATTTTAAGAATTAAATTATCTGTGATTTATTTTTTTGCCCGCCTTTGTCTGCAATCCTGGCTCCGCCCCTGGCTGCAACATTAGAGAATGTCGTGAGTCCTTAGTTTACAATTTTAAAAGTTCTCTATTTCTGAATGAACCTTTTTTCATTTATAACTGAGAGCATTGTTATTCTGAATTCACAAATCTACATGTTGAACCTCCATTAACTAAGTTGCTAATTAAGTAAAAAAAAGCATAATTTCGTCAAACAAAACCATACAAGAAACTAATCATCCATGACTAAAAACATACTTCCGAAAGTAGGATTTTAATCTAGTAATCATTTTCTAAGATTCCATTTTAGCCGGATTGTGATTCACTCTGTAGAGGAAGGTAAGATTGGCCAAACCGCGTTAATCATGATTGAGATTAACATTTGGTTTGATGTAAACACCAAGGGCAGAAAGAGTTTTCACATTCGCGTATCCATGAAATCCATAGAAATCAAGTCCCATTTCCATGTCGAAGGTTTTATCATGCGGATTTTGAACTCCAAACGGTCCATATTTGCCTTGATTAGTAGTAAAGGTGATCGAGTTGATCCTAGCAGCATTAAAAGTTCCATTTACTCCGGTTAGGTATTCTGACGGATAGTTTAGCACCACCTGATCAAAGCATTTCAGTATTTGCTATCATAAGTTGAACAACAACAAAAACAAATAAATAAATAAATAAATAATGAATAATGATTTTAAGTTCAATAATAATAGGGAATCAGGTTTTTGCAGGTCAGGTTTTGCAACCAAGATGACATGGCATAATCTTGGAAGAATCATGAAAATCTCAAAAGTATTTATATGTACATCGAGATTTATAAAAACCTCGTCTGATCATGTCATATCATCCCGATTGCAGAACTTGGTTCCCTAGCATGACTCTTTTAAGTTTTACCACTCTCAAATTAGGCCCTTTGTCACCATATCTATCAGATAGAGTTACCGAATTCCCTTCGTCTGCATAACCAAACTGTAAGGAATTTAAATTGTGATTTGCGTCCATAACAACAAAGATCTGCGAGACACAATGTTTGCCATATTCGTCCCAAGAAGTTTTTGTGCAAGTCCCACAAGGCGGATTAGACTTAATCATCCTATTTGTTCCTCTTGAAAGTTCTAATCAATGCAAGAAATGAGTTAGCCCGACAAGCTCAAAACAAAAAATTAGTAATAATCAATATGCAAATAGTTTGATGAGCGATTAACATTCCGGAAAAAATAAAGTTGATCAAGGGAGAGATTTAGCACAATAGCTTGTTCACTTCAACTGATTATCAAAGGTAATAATTACATTTGAGCGAATCTAATTTTGTCCAATTTTCTATTTCAAACTTTGCCAAGGAGAGGTTTTTATGAAACGGTGGATCTGACCTTTGCCGCTTCATCTCCTTTTAAAGGAAGAATGAGTTTTTTTAAGTGATTAATAAGCTGTTATACCATGTGAATGGTTTAGAAGAGCGAGCCTTACACACCCCACATCAGATGAAATTTATTTTTAATTATTTTTTCAAAGACTGTACAAACTCTTAAAACTGGCGTATTACACTTTTCCTGCAATTTTGGTTTACAGAAGTACATTTGTCAATAAGAGGAGACTTATTGAACGAAGTTGAGCTTTTATCAGTGTAAATTTTCATCCTCGCATGCATAGTACATAAGACTTGGGGCTAATTGTAGCCTCGTTGGATGGTTAAGACTGTGACGATTTAATTTTCACGTCTTGGGTTCTATACCCACACTAATATGTATTTGCCCCCTATTATATATAGGTATTAGGTAATTAATAAATAGACTCATCATTAATCAATGTTACAATTACCCCCCTTGACTAGGTGTCAATGTCCATTGACCGTCAATTTTCAAAGCTGATTACCAAAATGCCTCTCAGAAATCAAATGTTGAGATTGAATTTTTCGTATCTCGACATCTCATCTCAAGGAAAATTCTAAGGCTCAACTGAAATCAAATTTGTATCTCGAGGAAATCCAACAGTTGATTTAAAAAAATCATCTTAGCAACTCATCTCATGAAAAATTTAACGGTCCAAATTTAATAGTACACACATCTTTAGATAAATCTAACGATCCAAATTCAATTATGCTCGCATCTCAGGAAAAATTTGACGGTTATAGCACACATTTCGAGAAGATTTGAAATCTCATATTTAATTGTGCACGCATCTTGAGAGAAATCTGACGTCTGAATAAATTTTAATTTACTTTACCCCTGAAATAAATTTAATTTTGCCCCCTGAAACAAAACAGACCTGAGAGATAAAGGGGAGGAAGGGGAAGGGAGGAGAAGGAATGAGGAATGAATCTCTAACTTTATTATAGGGGTGGGCAATGTTGGTTCGGTTCGGTTTGAGCCCCAGACCAATTTTGAACCGATTTCATTCGGTTTGCCCAAAACCCAAACCGAAACTGAATTTTGTATTTATAAACCGATGAATTCGGTTGAACCGAATTTCGGATCGGTTCGGTTCGGTTGGGCCGAAATTTCAGGTTCAAGCATTTGAAAGACTTTCATTAAACATATCCATTTTTTTACAGACACAATTTTTAGCCCAAAATTGAAAACTTTGAGAGAAGGGGTGATTCAGTGCAACAGGGTGTACTGCAGTGCATTTGTTGCACTAATCAGGTATTGACACCTATCTGTTATTTAGTTATTTATATATATCTAATTAATCGGTCGGTTCGGTTATAAATCGGTCAGTTCAAAACCATAAACCGATTTCGAACCGTTTATAATCGGTTCGGTTTGGTTTAAATTATTTTCTTTCTAGTCATATTTCGGTAACCGAACCGAATTTGAAACCGGTTCGGTCGGTTAACCGAATTTAAATCGATTTTTGCCCATCCCTACTTTATTATAGTACACATGCATCTTTATTATAAGAAGGAAGAGGAATGAGGAGATGTTTTCGAAACTCTTAGATTTAATAGTACACACATTTCTAGGTAAAATCTAATGATCAAAATTCAATTATGCACACATCTCGAGCAATATTTGACTATCCAACACGCATCTCGAAATTTTGACAACCCATATTTATTGTGCACACATCTCGAGAGAAATCTGACGTTTGAATAAATTTTAATTTACTTTTACCCGCTGAAATAAATTAACTTTGCCCTCTGAAACAAAACAGACCTGAGAGATGAATGGGGAATGAGAAAAGGGAGGAAAAGGAAGAAGGAGGAGGAGAAGGAATGAGGAATGAATCCCTAACTTTATTATAGGAGTTATGAAACAGAGAAGGAATGAAGAAGTGGAGGAAGGAGGATGAGGAAGAGGAAGAGGAGGGAGGATGAAGGGGAGGTGGTGGCGAGGCTGCGAGATAGAGGAAAAAATGGGAGGAAAAGGAGGGAAGAGGAAGATAATCAAAATTTTCTTGATTATCTCTCAGGTATGTTCTGTTTCAGGGGACAAAACTAAATTCAATTTATTTATGGGGTTAAGTTATTGCCAGTAATTTATTTTATAGGATAAGGGCAAAATTATATTAAAATTTATTCAGTCGTTTAGATTTCCTCGAGATGTGTGCACAAATAAATCTAAGTCGTCAGATTTCCCTCGAGTTGCATGTCAGATCATCAATTTCCTCAAGTTGTGTGCCAGACTGTCTGATTTCCTCGAGATGAGTGTCGGGCCTTTAAATTCCTCGAGATGTGTGTCAAGCGTCATATAGTTTTGAGACGCCGTGCGCGAAAATCAAGTCATCAGGGTTTTCCTCGAGGTGGATGCACGAATAAATCTAAGCCATCAGTTTTCTCGAGATGCGTGTTGAACAACATATTTTTTCTCGAAATACGTGCTAGGTCGCCAATTTTTTTCGAGATGCATGCACAATTAAATTTGAACCGTTAAATTTACCTAGAAATGTGTGTACTATTAAATTTGGATCGGTAGATTTTTCCTCTAGATGAGTTGTTTAAGATGAAAAGATTTTAAAAAAAAATTAACTGTTGGATTTTCTTGAGATACGATTTCGATTTCAGTTGGGCCTTAGAATTTTCCTCGAGATGTGATATTCGAAATAGAAAATATTCAATCTCAGCCTTTGATTTCTAAGAGGCATTTTAGTAATCTGCTTTGAAAATTGACGATCATTTGACTTTGACTGCTAGTCAACAGAGTAATTTAATAGTATATAATAGGGGGCAAAGTGCAAATTACCAAGTTGCTAATGTTTCCATCTTTGAACCATTCAACACATGGTAGGAAGTTGAATTTAACGAGAACCATTTGCATAGAAAAAAAATAATAATAATAAAATTTATATATATTATAATTAATTTAGATAGTATCAACAAAGTTTAAACAAAATAATGAAACATAAGCAGGATACGAAGATCACTTACTTTTTCTTTTGAGCACTTCCAATGGCATGGGAGGAAAACGAGCGAGGAAATGAGCAGGGGGAGGGATGTGGCGGATGTGGGAAGCCGTTTTCATTCTGCATACGGGAATGCGCTCGCGCGAAAAGTCAATGCACGCATCTCGAGTGAAGGCATGAACGACTCTGCACTCCGCCACCTCCACTTTCCTCGCCCACTCCTCCGACAATTTAGAATGTTAATGGGTAAAGGCAGAAAAGAAGGCTGCTTTTACTTTGTTCTTTTCTTGAAAAAAAGAAGAAAAAACTTCATTTTGGCTTAATCCACACGCGCTGATCTTGTAATGAATTTAGTTTCTTGATTACCAAATGCCTCTCAAGAAATCAAAGGTTGAGGTTGTATCTTTCGTATCTCGAGCATTTCATCTCGAGAAAATCCTAAGGCTCAACTAAAATCGAGTCGTATCTCGAGGAAATCCAACAGTTCATTTAAAAAAATTCATCCTAAGCAACTAATTTCGAGGAAAATTTAACGGTCCAAATTTAACAGTACACGCATCTTAGCGTAAAATAACGATCTAAATTCAATTATGCACGCATCTTGAGAAAAATATGACAGTCAACATATTCAGCACACATCTCGATAAAATTGACCACTCTATATTTATTTGTGCACACATCTCAGAAGAATCTGACGTCTGAATAATTTTAATTTACTTTTGCCACATAAAATAAATTTAATTTTGCCCCCTGGAACATAATTAGACTCGAGCGATGATGGAGAAAGAGTAGGAGGGAGGAAAATTGAAGGGGGAAAGAAGGAGGAAGAGGGGAGGAAAAATAAGGGGGAAAAAGGAGAATGAATCTCTACTTTATTATAGGAAGATGTGGAAACAGAGGGGGAAGGAGGATGAATGATGACGAGGGGGGAGGTGGTGGCGAGACTCAGAGATAGAGGAGAAAAATGGGAGAGATAAGGGAGGAGGAGATAATCAAAATTTTCTTTATTCATCTCTTAGGATATGTCTGTTTCAAGGGATAAAACTAAATTCAAATTTATTTTATGGGATTAATTATTGCCAATAATTTATTTTATTGGGTTAAGGCAAAATTATATTAAAATTTATTCAGACGTCAAATTTCCTCGAGATATGTGCACGAATAATATAAGTCGTTCAAATTCCATCGAGTTGTGTGACAAATCGTCAGATTATATTTTCTCATGTTTATTTTCTATTGAAGCTACTTAATCTGTTGGTTCATGAGTACTGAATCTGTAGTGTTTTACCCGTTTAATTCACTCTTTTGTTCTTTGAACATGCGGGGAATTCTAAATGGTGAGGAAAACTAGCGAGGGGGAGGGGTGTCACCCTTCATCCCCCTCGAGATGTGTGCCTTCACCCTTCATTCCCCTCGCTGGTTTCCTCGACACCTAGAAGGGTTCTTGAACAGGATAGTCATGTACATCGATTCTCCAAGAGGATCAGTTACAGCTGGTAAATTTGTGTATTCGTAATGCTAATTGTATTGTATCATCTTGCGTTTGTTAATCGTCTCATTTTCATCTTTCTTATTTTTTTGTAACCTTCTCCCAGGAATGGCCGTCTTTGATACCATGAAGCACTTAATATCAACTTCCTCCCAGAAATGGCCATTTTTCTTGCCAATGGTGCTATGGTCGAGTGGTTAGGGCTGCGTGAATTTATCCTTTACCTCCTAGATTCGAGACCTGCCGACAACATGGTTACTTTCTTATGGTGTTGACCTGTAGGTCGCACCTTATTAATAGGTTTATAGAATCCTATAAAAACCCAAGTCAGTTTTCAAAATATATATCAAATTTCTTTGTTTTT